>ATSW01003960.1:0-13291 GCA_000444245.1 Botryllus schlosseri
CGGGAACCCGCAGGTATCCACAACTTTATTGCACATGAAAAGTGAAGACACATAGTAAATCAATCACATAGGCTAATAAAGTGACACAAAACTATTACCCCACAAAAAGCTAGTCTATGTCCTTTCGCGGTGGACGGGGCACCTAGTCCCTTCACATCCTCCTCTTCGGCACATAGCCTCGTTATTTCCACACAGGAGTCAATATCCTTTTTCGAGCACATAGCAGGAAAAGGTGGTGAGAACAGTTGAAGTAGACTGTTTGCTCTTCAGACAACCTTCGTTTGTGGCTCCCGGATTCTTCCGTAAGAGGCAGTCTGCTTCAGTGGTAATACCAGTCAGCTTGTCCTTCGTATTATACACGAAAGAAGTGTTCCAGTACGTGAGTGCCACCGTTTCACGATAGTGGGCCGCGATCGTGTTGTGCCGTTGAAGGGCAAATCTGAGTAAGCGACGAGTCGACCCCCGGTTGCCAAGCGAGTATCGTCACACCTCTCTGGTACATCTGGTTGAATGAAGTATTGGTTTCCCCATAGTATATGGTATGCCTTTCCCCGATTTCTCAGGCGAGCATACCTTAATACAACCAAATACTCCAATTTGACATATCTATTGCCATGGCGCACTGATCATTATATTCAAGTTGTTATAGATCTATAGCAATATTCGAAGGTAAATCGAACGCTTATTTAATTTGACTTTGCTAATGACATGATCAATAGCCTGGTTATCAGGAGTATGCCTGAAATCTGGATTAGGCTGTACTGCTCCAATGATCTGATATAAGATCAGTCTTTCTAAAATTCTAAAATATTCTACCTATAATGGGAGACATTCATACACTTGGGGGCGCCAGAACCTCGTCCTAGTGATCCACTGTTTACAATGGATACCAATATAAACGTCGTCTTCATTTGTTGTATTTTGATATCCTAGCTAGCTTGTGGCTATTGCAATAGAAAATGTCGACTGATTATTCTTCATGGACGGTGCACGATCTCAAAAAAGAGCTGGGCAGTACGAATGCTCGGACATGTGGCAGGAAAGCGAAACTTATAGAAAGGTAGTTATGAAAGTCATTTACTTATACATGTGGTTGTATATAGAGCTAGTTTTGATCAGATATGACGCCGTGAGAATGGTACAATCTAAGTTCAATTAGTTACATGGTGCAATACGCAACTATATTTGAAATAGATTAAGACCGAACTAAGCTGTAGCATGTGAGCTTGCCTCTAGAGGCTGCTACGTAAGTTGAGCAGCTATGGATTTTCCAACTGGTAATGACACTCTGGATCAATGTCACTTTTTGCATTGCAGGCTGCTCGCTTATGACAGGAATGATGATTTTGGTAGAACGTCGTACGTCAGGAGTACAGAGTTACTAGAGTGGCCCAAATTTGGTTATGAACCAGTGAATTTTGAATTAATTCCACCACTCTCAGGATGCTCTATTGAGGCGTATTTTATTAAATTTGGGAGAAAGGAAGGATCGAAGACAGTGAAATCGTTGGAAAAAGGAAAAGTGATGTTAAAAGGGATGTGCGTGAAGGCCTGCTCAGCTTTATTGATTGAGACTTTACACTACTTCACTGCCATTGCTAAAGCATCGATGAAGAGGCATGTCAGTCATTGGAGCAAGATATGTTGTAAGAACAGTGGGGAACTCTTGTTCAGTGAATGTGAATGCCCAGGAGGAAGCGGTCCAAATGCAACTTGCAAGCATTTATCATGTCTTGCTCTGATGTTGCTGGACTATAAGCAGTCGAAGACTGTTCAAATTTCAAAGGCATGCACAGAAACATTGCAAACGTTCCATCATCCTTCTCAAAGAAGTTCAGGTATTACTTTATAGTTTATATACATGAAGGTTGATAACTTTCATATGTTTTCATTTCGGTAAAACTTACAAAATCAGTGACATTTNTGGGAACTCAATTTCGCCGAATGAAAATGAAAACTCTTCCGATAGCAAATTCACCGNCTTTGTACGNAGCAAGACAATCAATCATTGCAAGACCTCAGGAACAGCGATATCTTTCNAATATATATTTGANAGAGCAGACATGCATGCTGCAATGATTGATCACCATTATTTAGAAAGGCCATTCGGGGAGTACTGGATTGATCAAGCTCTTGCTGTAAGTATGATATTTCTCACGTCAATGCTCAATCCAAATTATGTTGATAAATTTTAAGTGCCCACCAGAGAAAGCTGTAGAAATATTTGAGGCGACAATCAAGCAACGTCAATCCCCTCGGTGGTATTTTGAAAGGAAGTGGCGCTTAACAGCATCAAGATTTGGAGAAATCCTATCCGCTACTGATCGACGTGGCATGTGGAAATTGTGCGAATCGATGTACAACAATAGTGATTTAAGATCAGATGCCATTATACATGGGAGTTTGTATGAAACAGCCGCGATAGATGCCTTCTCCCATTTGTCCGGTCGAAAAACCTCGAGGTCTGGACTCATAATACATCCAGAATATCCATATATTGCAGCAACACCTGATGGTCTGGTTCTCCCTGATAGTGTGTTGGAGGTCAAGTGCCCCTACACGGCAAGGGATGAGCTAATAACACCCGGAATTTTTTTTCCATATTTGGTGACTGCTGCAGATGGCTATCATTTGAAGAAAAATCATAAATGGTATGCCCAAGTACAAGGCCAAATGGCTTGCGCTGAGAAAAAACTACGTTATTTTGTATTATATACATTTCGTGATCTCCACATTGAGTATATAGAGTTTGACCCAGAATTTGTTACCAAATTTATGATTCCCAAGCTGCAAAATTTCTACGAAATGTATTCACGTCCTTTTTTGGTGGTCAAGATTGCATCACCGCAGGATGAAAAACTGCTGAATGCCATGTGGCATTGATAAAATATTTTTCCGAGCTAAAGCTGTTTCTGCCGTTGTGTTGATTATTGTTATTTCCAAATTCCATGATACATTTTAATTACCTATATATTGGGAGTTTTCTTGTATCTCGTTTAGTAAATTAAAATCCAACTTGCGCCTAGGTAGTAATACGCGCTCAGTACAGTCATCATATCCAAAAGAGTGATATTTAGGTTTATTATGGCGGGATCTAATATTAAAGTGGAAATAAGAACATCCATGCATTACTGAGAGTAAACAATCATCAACACTGACCAACTCTACTTAATCAAACACAAATTAGTAAAAGCATCAAACGCTGTTATATCAAACTATGCCTTTCCTAAAATTTACTATCATGAATCAGATAAAGACTATTTCATTTCCCAAATGCAGGAGATTGTAAGGCAATACATTATAAATGATTTTGAATGTCTTTTCATAACCAATAACCAGAGCTGGTCAGTAACGAAGTACTTCTACTTTTACAAGTAGTTTTCCTCTACTTCTGGTACTTACTCAAGTAGATCTGATTTTTTCTACTTCTACTTCCTAATATTTTGTGATCTACTTACTTACTTGTCGCTATTTTCAGTTTGTCAAGTAGAAGTAGTTCAATCTTTCAATCAGGAAGATAGCCTGAGGAATTTCGGAGCTGTTATCACGGAGTTTTAACATTTAATTTTCATAAAAGTTTAGTAGAGCCCAGAATTTTCGTCGCGCTTCGCGCGCAGTGGATACGGAGTGACCAGTATGATTTCACGAAAGTATCGGTGAATATTATTTAGGTGGAGGGTTGGCGTGGTTCCGTTCACGCCACATTGTCGCCCTTCGCCCATATGAAATAATTCATCACAGTATATATGGCTCATCATAGCGTTTGAAACTGATGTTTCGCAATCTAGCATTTTCTTGTCATATCGTAATTTAGCATGTCCATGGCGTGTCCTAATCTGGAAGAGTGGACTTTTGACTTTTTTTAGTTTTAGAGCTGTTTTAGCATACCACCTTTGAAACTTTCTAGACTAAAAACATGAAATACATATTCTGCTTTTAGAAGTAGTATTAATATTTCACTTTTTATTCCCAGTATCATATACTTTGAGTTATTATTAATATCAGTTCTTCTGTCTGGATAACATACATGTTGAAGTATAAAAGCAAGTGCAGTAATGCCTTTAATTTCTGGAAATAAAGCTACGCAATATGGCATTTTTACGGTCCACCATATTTTTTATTAACGTTTAGTAATCGCGCAAAGTGTTTACACCGTATCCTATACAACTTCTCCGTATTGCTCTTCGTCTAAACTACGGGCCTTATAATATGGGGGATGGAGCCATACCATGCTATTTTCCAAAACGTGCTGTTGGATAAAACAGAGGATTAGCATCGCATTTCCTTATCAATACTATCATTTTCATCCCACGATGTGCGCTGCTATCGAAAATTGGATACCTGCTGCTATGCATCAATATGAATCAAGTTCGTCACCTATCACATAGCTCAATTTGCACCTTTTTATAACCCCTCTAATCAGAATCGTTTTCACAACTATACTTACTTACTTGAGTACTTTTAAAGTCAGACAATTCTACTTCTATTTCAAGTAGTTTCAGGTTGCTTATGAAAGAAGTACTTCTACTTGTACTTGAGTAGATTTCTTCGTCGCTACTTCTACTTCTACTTGAGTAGCTTTCTTGACTACTTTGACCACCTCTGCCAATAACCCTTTCAACGTGCACACGTTTTGAGGAGATCGCGCAATCATCTAGCCGCTGTTCCTGAGAGAGCCGAGTCATGCCTTTCATCAAAGTAGGGGTGTTGATTTTTACATCGAATGGTGCAAACAAATCTTGCACTAGGAATCCTTTATCAGCCACGATACTGTCGCCTTTTTCAAACATTGTTCTGGCGTCGGCCAGCAAATCAGATTGCTCAATAATGCTGCGGTCACTAACGGATCCACCATAGCAGTCACTTATGAAGGAAACAGCACCCTTGGGTGTAATACCTATTAATACTTTCATGGTATTCCTATTCTTGTAAGTTGAGAATGTAATGGACTGTGCATGGATGTCAGATGGCTTCTCAATTGGGATTTCTGTAGAGTCAATAATTACTCTCGTTGATGGATAGAGTTTTTTTAAATCATCTGGCATGGTATCCAATATCACTTGTTTTGAAGGCCAAATTGGTAAGTTTGACAATAGACTGTACATATGCTTGATCCAAGCATTAATGATGCGGGAAACTGTTGCTTCTGAGACATGAAACATGTAGCCAAGCAGTTGATGATCAAGAGCTTGTCGTAACTTGATCAGTGTCATAAAAACTTGTTCTTCATTTGAAAGCAATGTACAGGTGTACTCCAATCGATCCAAATCGTACATTACAATGTCCTTAAAAAACAGAAACTGTTCGATGTCATCAAATCCAGTGAAGTACTGAACTGCTTTCTGGTCATCCTTGATATTTTGTAAACTGAAATTTGGCATCGAAGCACCCAGTTGGCACTGAATGCCCACATGTTCCGAGTCTGTTGTCAATTCCTGGTCGCTATGTGTTCCGGAATAAATTATTTCAGTAGGCTCTGGTTTAAATGGGTTTGAATTGTTCGTCTTCCTGGCAGTTTTTAGTGGTGCTTTTTTATCATGTTCAAAGACACTTGGCACTGCCTCCTTTTTCAGTCTTTTAAGTTTCATTTTCGGCTCATAATCGCTCGGAAGAAAATGACCATAGCAAACATTATCTTTACTCAAATCAGGCGTCCAAAGTTGTTTCGTTTTTGGGTCAGATCTCTTAACTGCTACTGTCAATTTCCTCAGCTGCACTGGTGACGTAGGAAATAAATGGCCACCTCTCCGACTCTTGCAACCAAGTACACAGCAATATCGTGGCATGTTATAACGTAGATCGATGATAATACAGTCTATAAAATGAAATATATGTCACTCAGCCTCAGCTAATATTCAAACGTCACTTTCTTGAAATGAAATACCGGTACGTGAAGTAACCTGGTAATTCATAAATTGCACTGAACTCAACTAGCTCTAAGATGCATCAGGTGTAAATATGTTTATATGCCATACATACAAAGAGATTATTTCTGTTATCCGAATCCAACAGGCAGTCGCAGACCTGGTTTCTAGTGAATAAAGACGACCAAGCTATATGAGAGGCACGGTTTTGTTTATGTGTACTACGGACGACAGGACGAGGTGTTGGCGCCTCAAGTGGTTTGTGAATGTCTCCAATTGTGACACATTAAATATGTCCGCTAGATGCAACATTCTCACGCGACAACTTTTACGATGTTCTGATGCATTTGTATACTCTCGCATGGTGTTACAACTAACATGCAACTGCTAGGCCTAGTGCAGCAACAATATTATTCAAATATTTTAAAATGTGATTTTTTTCCTGCCAGGCGTGAATTCACAATGGGGAATCACATTTTCACGATACTGTGGATAGATGTGGTGGTAAACCTAGAGAACATACAAATGAAATAAATTTCGACCTTTTGCCTACAAGGAGTATATCTCTTATCGATAACACATGCTGGATTATCAAGCGAGAGCTTCCCGATCGAATAATGACCTGACCATGACCTGATTGTGTTCAAAAGTCAACGTATCATTTTGTGGTACCTTCGATATATAGGATCTGATTGAGGGTGAAATATGCTGTCTGATACGGCACTGTAATTGTACCTATTTTCACAGTGTCATTAAATTCATAAATAACGTTATGCTTTGTTGTGAAGCAGGGAGAACGTCTTTCGGGTTAGAAGAAAGATTGGTGTTGTAGTAATAACAACATTGGTTTTCCCCGTTGAATACCTATGAAGTAACGTAACATGAAACATTGGTATCGGGCTAAAAACAACATCGTACAATCATAATTCAAGATATTACATTTCCCTAAGATGTGTTCAAGCACAATACCTGAGGAGAAAGCGGATTTCCAAAACGCAATACTGTTACAGTGACATTGTAATGTTTGAATATATGGTGATATCACAGTGACTCCAAAATATAGGGAAAGGCTTTTGAGAATCGGTGGAGTTCTGACGGCGTGGCCTAGATTCACGTGTAACTGCACTGCACGTCGTGCAGGTTTCAAGACTGAGCTGATGTGATGATTTTGTTTAGTCATCAGCTACCCAAATCTCGCAATTCAAAGATTTTTGTCTGATAGGGGTCCACGCAAGCATCTAAAAAAATTCAGAATTACACGCTAAGAAATTTATAGGAAACCAGAGCTGGGTAAACTGCAGCTCGAGGGCTGCATTCAGAATTGAATCTGTTGCGAGCCGCACCTCAGGAATTTAAGCGTCAGAGGGGTTGATTGCCGAGTCTAATATTTAATTGGTCTAAACTGCAGTATAGAAAATTTCCTAGATTCGTAAGATGATGTAAATCAGTTATGTATATGAAAACCATTTTTAAATATCAATGATATTGTTTCGCGACACTGCTAAATAATATTACTCATTCCGGCAGTCGTACCCGGACCGTTTCAGGGACAGTTGCTAACATATAAAACCTTGGAAACCCGAGATTTACCACATTACAAAGCTAACTTCGCATCTAATACATTACTATGGTGCACTACCGGTGCACAACAGAGTGGTAAAAGAAATAAAACATTTAAATATGATTTTCACGCGAATCCAAATTATCATATGGAATTGCAAATCAGCGTGCTTTCTGTCATTCCTTTCAGAGACCAGTTTAAGTATGCGAGTCTTTGCCTTAGGAGGTGCCGTCGTACCATTCGGTCTAAATGCAACAGCGTGATATCAATTGCTTGATTTCAAATGAGTTGATAAATAGTGGGGATGGAACAAAAATTTCAGACCGACGGGGTTTCGATCTAGAACCAGAACCTTCCCACTGCAAACGACGTACAATAGGACAACAGTCACAATTTGACTATACGGATAGGGCATCATTGAATGCAACCATCAATGATGGCCAAGACGGGCGTGTCATCATCAATCATAAGTATGAGGTGAGCGAGTATCTTGACCTCCGGGGAGCCCCTAAGACTGTCTCAGGGAACCACGGTTAAGAAACTATACCTGGGACCATCTGGGATTACGAACGTTGAGTAAAATAATCGAATGCATCATTATACAATTGATCGACAATTGACTATCAAAAATTACAGGTTTCTTTGTATGTTTCTNATTGGGAGATGTAGCCTATCCCCCTAAATTGCTCGAAAATAGTTTTAGTACATGGTATTGTTTTGCGATATCGCATAAATTAAATGTAAATTTTCATAGCGTCCAGACTTCGTGTGGTAGCCGGAACAAGTATATGTGAGGTCAAGACATTTCCGTACCCAGGGAGTTTAGGGGCTCAATACCCCCTTGTCACAATCCTAACATTTACATAATATATTGCCTACTAATAATTTTTCATCTATATCAGTCCAATATATTAGTTATTTTCAAGTTACGTAGGTTTTCCATGCCGGACAAGTCTGAGTCGTAGAGTTTAATACAAAGTTTGTATCATTGCAAAAACACTATTGTTATCGCATCGGCCGGCAGCAATATCCCTCACAAAGTCGCCTAACNTGATATAGCACACCTTTAAATCTTGGATTGCACGATGTGCTGATTGCTCAGAGAGAAAAGCTGCCATGATGATACCTGTATGCAGTTTTCAAAACCACAAATTCCGTTCGGATTATCGGCGAGAAATGAACTAACACACATCCCCGATTGCGCGTTAGCTCAATGCCGAACTGTAGCGCAAAGCTGTGGCACCGCTGAAGAATTCGAGAATGGATGAGTAAAGTTAGCCAATAGGCCTTTTGCAGGACATGGATCACGTGACCCGTAGCGCATAGCAACCACAAATTGGTTAGCAAGCTACTTTCTCGCGCACCTGCTTCAGTGCTAAATATCGCTTAGTGTACTGTTGATTTCTGGTTTTAAACGTTTCGGAAATTTGTTGTAGAAGTCATCGTAGATTTAACTATGCTATATGTCAATCCTGCACAAAGCATTTAGAATGATATCGTCAGAATTACGCAGAAATCTCTCGGTAACGTACTCGTGTTACAGTACTTAACACTGATCATACGTACTTAAATTCATGCATTTGAAGTAGAGCAATTGGTTTATATTGCGGTAAGAGTATTTTCTAGTTAAGTAGTACTATTTGTCTGTTGTGGAGCCTGATTTTGGATTGAACATATGACTGAAGCAGCTGGGACCCACAAGGATCAGGATATACGGTCTGCTGATTTGGGAGCAGGGGCGTGCTGCCATAAAACAATGTCGCTGAAGACATCGGAAGTATCTTTTGGGAGAACTCCAAAACATCGCTGCTCGTTTGGTAACTAGGTCAAGGAAGCGTGATCACGTAACACCGATTCTTAGATCTCTTCATTGGTTACCCGTGAAATTTAGGTCTGAATACAAGCTTCTTCTGTACGTCTTCAAATGCATGGAGGGAAGTGCACCAGCGTATCTTCGTGAGCTAGTGACAATGTCTAATCCCGGAAGAGCGCTACGTTCTCAGTCGCAAAAGCTCTTGTCCGTTCCAAGAGTCAGAACATCGACCTACGGCGAGAGAACCTTTTCTTCCTCGGCCGCCATTCTGTGGAACAATCTTCCAATTTCTATCAGACTATGTGACTCGCTATATGTTTTCAAACGCAAAATCAAGACCGTTTTATTCGCACGAGCGTTCGAACTAGAGTAGTGTTCATTCCGCCCTACAACTATGCACTTCGTCTTTTATACATATCCTTTACTTTTATATTTTATTGCCTTTTATGTACAGCGCCCTAGTGTAGTAATGATATATTGTTATATTCGGCGCTCTATAAATTATTATATTATTATTATTATTATTAACTCGCCATCAAGACTAATCAAAGCAGTGCACTTCATTGTTGTGTTATACAATGCTGATCTTGTTACCACTACTTCACAACTGCGATTGAAGTGGATTTGGAAAATCACACGGGATTAATAGTTGATGTCGCATATGCGATATTCAGCGAACTACGGGAAGTAACTATCAAATAGATCTTATAGCAAGTCAACGCAGTGACAAGATCGGTCATCCAATACCCAGAGTTGGTCAACGTAGTCATTGTTGGTAACCGAGTAGAAGTAACGCTACTCCAGTACAAGTAGAAATAATTACTTCCAGGAGATGTCAAAAGTACTTAAAGTTAAAGTAGAAATGAATTTCTGAAAAGTAGTCAAGTAATTCGTTAGATTTGGTCAATGGTCGCTTAGTTTTGGAAAATAATGCCGGGTGATAACTGTTAACATTGCACGGTGCATCTGTATCAACGCAAAAGATTAATGGCACTACGAATAGGTGCAATTTCCAAAAATTTATCTAGTTACCGTGGTACTGGGGCTATTTTGCCCAGTTGTTATAACAACTTCACCCTTAAAGGGGATGCAATCATGCGCCAAAGCTAGTTTTTAGTTTACAAAATCTCAAGTCCGACAAAAAAGTACTGCCTAAAAATGTCAAGTAGAAGTGGGAGTAGCCTCAACACATAAAGACGCGAGTACTCACGGAAAATAGCACTTCGTTACTGACTCCCTCTGTATATTGGTTCAAACAACTTACGACGAGAATTGTTCCTTTTTTCATTGACTTCGTAATGTTCTTAACTAATTACATTCTTTGATTCATTGAATTTACAAATAAACATGGAAAGCGAAGTGCAATTTATCAATTATTTTTTTGCATTCAATACTCAGATCCTAAGATATTGTTGAAGAAAAATGCATGTCAACCTTATCAGGTTCAATAACTGCTGAGACTTAATGCCCGTTGCCGATGTCTTTTCCTCTACCTCCATAGCCACTTGTTTAGACAGATTCATAGGATCTACGGAAGTGCGGTTATCTTGCTATAGGCAAAATGAAATATCATTTTCGAAGCGGACATCAGCATCGGGAAAGAAGTTCAGGACAGTTAGTCAGTGTTCAGATCATCAGCTGAAATTTTCCGTTGGCATTAAACCACACTGCCTTTTGCCGTATGACCAAATTTTATGTGGTGATCATAATTGGCTCCAGGCTGAATTTTTGACGAGGGCCTCATCAATTTCTTAGTTGCCTGTGTCCGGCTCTTTTGGGATATTCCATCAGATCATTAATTCGTATACATGTGGTAAAGCCATGTCTTGAAACCCAAGATATTTGCAGTGCCAAACAGTAAAGTAATCCAATCCAGGCAATCAATCAAGTAATCCAGGCCTTGAGACAGTTTGTTTCACCATCACTTGAAGCTGATGCTCATTTTTCTTCGGGTAGTGGCACTTGGCAGCATCACAGAATGATCAAGAACTTGTAATGTAGGTATATATCTAAATATTTTGAATTGGTCAACTGAGAAGCCATACAATAGCATAGGATGCTTATTATATATACTGTATGTAGCACATTTCCTGAATTCCTAACACGTCAACTTACTGCCAGTCATTGTCTCTTCAGGCTTAAAGATGGCGGTATCCTCTATATATTGCAATCGACATCAATTATCAAAATACTGCAATGGTTACCAACTGCCATTACACTACAACTATGGTATAGTATACTATATCCACACCTAACTTAATGCTGCAATAAATATCAAGCAGTTGATCACCTGCACTGTCGAATTTTGTGTCATAAAATCATAATTGACTACCAAATAACAGCTACAAAATCGAACATTTTCACGCAAGGAGTTTACATAGTTCTAGAAGAAAAGATATCCAACACATTTGAAGCCTTGCGCTTTTCTATGGCACTATTATGGAACGTTTACAACCATAAAACGATATTATACAATATCAGAAATACGGCTACGTTACCCAGGAATTTCTGCGTTATTTTGACGAAATCATTCTAAATCTACTCTGGAGGAGTGACATCTATCACAGGTAAATCTCCGATCACTTTGACGACAAATTTCCGAAACGTTTACAACCAGAAATCAGCAGTACACTATGCGATATTTATCACTCAAGCAGGTGGGCGAGAAAGTAGCTTGCTAACCAATTTGTGGTTGCTATGCGCTACGGGTCACGTGATCCGTGTCCTGCAAAAGGCCTATTGATATCAGTTAACAATGAGAGGGTAAACCGAAATTGCGGTCACTAGAGGGCGCGCGTGCGACTGGTCCTTTGTCTACGACGACGCAGGAAGTGTAGTAGAAGTAGTATTGGAGTGGTAGTAGTAGTAGTAGTGGATTAGCAGTAGTAGTAGTGGAGTAGCAGTAGTAGTAGTAGTGGACTAGTTATAGTAGTAGAGTAGTAGTAGTGATGCCGTGTTGTTCTGTTCCCCGTTGCTCAAATGCCGGCGGTCACCGATTTCCGACTCGCGAAGACACCAGAAAGAAGTGGATAGTGGCGATACGAAGGCTTGACAGTCGCACCAAAAAACTGTGGCAGCCGGGCCCAAGCGCTCGTGTTTGTAGCGCACATTTTGTGGAGGCCGACTATTGTGACGATGGAAATGGTAAGGATAAAATTTCTTGATTGCCGTTGGGCATCGATTGCTCCAGCCCAGCTGGTAGCTTACATGTTGCTTTCCGTTAGGTAGTATATAAGCCAGGAGTTATTGAACAGCTGAATATTTGGTTGAACAAGTCCCTCATTTTATCTGTCTCAATACCAGAAATTCATTCATTCATTTTCGTTTCTCTGTTTACAGCTGAGAGGAAATTATTGCGCGACGGTGCAGTGCCTACTATTTTCCCATTTGGACGGTCTGCAAAGGAAGGGAAGGAAGAGCAAAGCGCAAGCATCATGATCCATTTGAAGATATTTGTCCTGACAACATCCACTCGAATTGCAGTAATCAATTGAATATGTCTGTAAACGATGATGGACATGTTGACGAAACGACCGAATGTTGTTTGATGCCATCACATGGATTGAGATTGGACAGCTTGAAAGACAAACCCGAAGCTGTGAAATATTTCACTGGATTTGAGGATTACCATCACTTTAATTTTTTTTTAATGTTCTTGGTCCAGCTGCCCGTTACTTAAAAAGTCAATGCATCCGTCTATCTCCCCAAGAGCAACTCTATCTCACTCTCATGAAACTTCGCCAGGCAAAAGACGACTTTGAACTTTCACTCATATTCAACATCAGCAAAGTTCGAGTAGGTCAGTTGTTCAACATGTGGGTCAATTTCATGTACCACCGGTTGAAAGAGTTGAACACCTGGCCATCGTATGAGCTGACACAAGAACACATGCCACAAGATTTTAGCAAGAATTTTCCTTCTACCAGAGTAATATTAGATGCGACCAAAGTTCCATTGAAAAGCCATCTAATGTGAACGCACAATCAGCCACATTTTCTTCTTATAAGAACCACAACACCTTGAAAACAATCATCGGCTGTTCTCCCTCTGGCC
>ATSW01003962.1:0-15082 GCA_000444245.1 Botryllus schlosseri
ATTCCCTTGCAAGTCCTTGTCTGGATTGTTGGCAAAGCGGCGGAAAAAATGATATTAATATAGCATTTGATTGCTCCAGTTGATACATTCGGTGACGTTTAAAACGTCAGTAGGTAGTTAATTAACAATTGTGACTTATGCGGCCAAGGTCGTCGCTAGCTATCGTGCACAGTACGTTAATATATCCGTTCACTGAAATGTAGGGTTGGTATTGGCAATATGATGTCACGTGACGTCATAGGGTCCACGTTTGCGTTCACACAAACCTGAACCTTATGTGGGATTCGCACCAGACCTACTATCTATGTTCACTGTTCACATTGCTGATCGGTGGATAGTCTTGTACTTATGCATGACACATGATTAAAATATGCAGTGCACGTATAAACCAAATATGAGATTATTTGCGCACCCCGTGCATTGACTTGACCTGTCACCTCAGCTACTGGATTGCCTTCTAACTCGGTATTCGAGTTATGAGACAAATCGGGGCGTGATCAACGTTTCGTATTTCCGATGCATTCCTGCAACCACTTGTTTTACGCAATCCCACCCACTTAATCGTCACAAGTCCACCCACCTACGTTATAGATAGCTTCACTGGTGCTATCGCTACGCCCGTGTATGCAGACATCCAAATTCACAAGGTTCGCGATCATCCTACAAAGTTTCGCCATTCTTTATAGTCCCTGTGCCACTGTACAACCGCATCGTTTACTTCGTTTCCAGTAATCGCTGTATACAGGCACGGGAGAAGTTCAGTGTTGTTTTGTATTCTAATGAAATGTGGCATGCAGGAGCTCTGTTTTAATGAGAAAATGCAAAAACGAAAGTCGAATTCGCTTTAGTCTGTAGAATCAGGAAAACGAAACTACAACAGAACGAATGTAATCATCCTGTACGTCGTATGGCATATGCGAGGTCATGACTGTCGTAACCGCGACCGTCTCTCTTTCGGTAGTAAGAAGATATGAATAACTATAATTCGTCGAGGGTGTGATGTAATTAGGGTTGGATTTAAAACTAAAATCAATTTGATACACACATGTTTTAAACAAGGCTCTTGTTTAAAACAAGTTTTTAGCCATAGCATCACGAATATTCAATTCTGACGTCATAGTGGATTGTCATGTACGATTTGAAATATAGGGTAAATATAGCCGCGGGCCGCAGCATGAATAATAGGGATATTCAATGCATAATTTCCAAGTAGACCTTATTTCACGAGAGCTGGCGGACAGGCATTCCACAATCATCGTGAAAATGTAATTTACTATTATACTATTCACGCTTGACACCACAAAATATCGCATTTCAAGTATTTGAATGAAGTTGTTTTTGTGCCAGGCATAATTTGTTAAAATAATGAGTTATTGACATCATGCGAGAAGATGCATTATAATATTTTCGAACTGTCGGGTTATAATATTGCAGCTAGTGGAACTTTGACGTGGCACAATTTTATGAAGACTATTTTAAAATTGAAGTTTGATCTGATATCAGAACATTTGAGCGGTGTAGCCTAATCCGGGTTTTGATAAAGTCGTGATAAGTATCGGCCATTGTTACTGTCATTGCCAAAGTCAAATTAAATCAGCGTTCGAGTTTGCTTTCGATTATTATTGGAACATATCAATAATAACTTAAATATAATCACTATTGAGCCATAGTAATAGCATTACATCTTCTTTTTAGCGATCGTACTCGTTGTTCCTCCAATAAGATTTCTCGTAGCCCCTGTCCATTTTCAACACAATTTCTTATGGTACCTATATTAAAATCAGAAAGCCCATCACATAAAATCGCGCGTAGCGCGAAGATTATTTTCCATGTTGCATAAATTGACCAAGAAAATATTCCCCATCATATAGGCCTAATTTCTCAATGCATCTCGTACACCATGATGTGGTGCTTGTTCGTAGCCCGATGAGGTCTACGGACCCTGGAAAAAACTGGAATAGAAAGGTCAGATCGGCAAAGAATTCATTGGTGTTACAGCTGTAGAGCGTACTACTACCTTACTCGCCACCGATAATAACATGGATAAAGAGAACAAACAACACCCAGCATGTAACCAGCTATAGATCACGGGGGGGTCACCGAATACCAACGGTTTCCATACTGACCTGATTCGATAGCTATAGGCTAGCTACCCTACGCAGCGCAAGCTACGACGTTTTGATATATTACTACTCCCCATGACATTTTCATAGATCGTTGCGTCCGTCACCGTTCTGAGTCGCAAGTCTATCTCTGATTGTAACGTTTGACCAGACTCAAATCGAGTCATTTTTTATTTAATCACCCAGTCAATCCGAAATTGAGTGATTTTACGAAAAGGCAGCGTGTTTGAGACCTCTGCATTAGAGCGTGAGGATCATTGTTGCTAGATATTGTAAGTCATTCTCACTCCCGAATCACAATTGGAACGACTTAATAAACGGCAATAACATACAAATATAACATTACGGTAAGTAGGGTTCATCAATAGACATGTTGTCGCGATCGGCCAGAAATTTGATCTAATCTACATGGATAACTGGATAATATACTAATATAACGTTTATTCCACTCTCCTCCTATCGAGTCCTATGTACTGGTCACCTTGTCTCGTACCGGATATTTACTAGTACCACAAAAATTAATGAATCTTTCAACATATATCACATGTATCAATTTCGCCGATGATGTTTTAGGTACATGCTGTAGGTGTCCGTGTGGTTCAGGGGCTGATTTCAACCGAGTTCCGTCACTTAAAAATTCATTCTTCAGATTCGGAGCTCAGTCTCGTGAATACATGCTGTGGCTTGTAAGCGGAGCAATCTCCAAGTAGAAATGGCATGCATATCACTCACTATCACGGTGACATAACCCACCGCTTTTCAATATTACGGCTAATGATAGAAGTTCTCATACGTTAGCGAGGGTCTTTGGTGTCAGCGTACGCGCTTCAGATAATTTCGAGCATTTGCAATGGCTGCAAATAGTATTGACGTCACGTGATGCACTTTTAATTGCTCCATGGATCTTGAAGCTCATATCAGGGTATGAGACCTTCCTAAGATAACAGCGGATATATCATGTTTCTCATAAGCCCAAAGCGATGAGCAGCCGACGTAACGGCGACACAAAATCTTCATAACCGCTCAGTGCTCAGATACTGCTCAGTACCAATCAAACTAATAGTCCATGGCGTTTTAAGCATGCAAATCTCTTGCGTCTACCTTGATTTGATTGTAGTCCTGTGACGTAAAATATAGTCGTATATTTCGCTGCATGCTGACGATGAATGTTGGTCATTGAATTTACTATGACGTCTTTGTATAACTGTTCTGGTTGACTGATTGTTGTAGGTGTACTGTACAACGGTGACCTGTACCGATCAAAGTAGGTTCCCGGTTACAGAAGTTACACATTGTTTGTTATCGCGAATATGCGTAAGTTGCAGACACCGTATGAATTAGATATTGAAATATCTATCCCACCATGTAAATCGTGCGGAGCTAAGTCTGCGAATGGCGTAGTACTACCAGTAGTTCTGCGTTTTGTGTCTCAGCACAAGAAGCCACAACATGCCAATGTGATTCCTATTTCATCACGTATGAATATTAATAAATCTGTAGCAACGCATTCCTCGTGCCAACCTTATCCCTGCCTAAAAATGATTTCAGGGTATTAATTTCGCATATGTTTGTTCTTGACGTTGATACCCTGACAATACGTTGATAGACAGAGATAAGATAAGCATGAGGGAGACCTTGATCAGTTGACATACACGATGCAGGACATGGCATTTCTCATTACTGTTATTTCCGCATTCTTCGCTGTAATTGCCGATGAGCGTTTGGGTGTTGGGTCTGGTTCAATATGCATTGACCCTCTCAGCGGTACTGACGTGTAATTGGATGCGTCACTAATTACATGCGGGTAGCCCTGAAACCGTTGTGNATCGATACGATGACAAATGGCGTGACAGTAGTTGTATTTATTAAAATGTCTCAGTAATACTTTTGTTAAATAATATTCAACGATATCAGTATTTCGTCCCTTGGTAGATCGGATAATCCTCCTTTCCTCTTTACATGTAGATTTTGAACATCAAAAGAGTTGGATTATGCTCTTATAACCCGTAGCTTTTTCTAAACGTACCGCAATGAGAATCTGTGGCTCATTGCCGGTTTTATTAAAACTTTAAACCAAATGCGTGGCGTTTTAACGACAGATGGACACATACGAGCGTTTAGGCTAATTATCTCCTTCGTTTGATCTTACGGCCTGTTCAAAAACTGCAGAGGGTCATTCGAGTGAGTGTATTGCGAATTATACCGAGTACCACAATCCGCTGTCAATTGTCAGACATATATGTGGCCCAAGGACGGTATCTGGTGTTCGAAGAGTCTTGTATATAATCATGTTGGGCAGGGATGGTGTCCAAGCTACGTTCTGCGGGCGAGCTACGCCAAGCGAGTCAATTTTTTATCACTCATAGCTAGTCCCGAAACATAAATGATAATAACCCGCTCATAACGAGATCAACACTATTCAGCTACATTCTGCATATACTGTTCAATATTAGGGGTTACGGCGCTCAATTGCGAAAGTGAGGTGATGTCAATCAAGACGTTTGCCTCAGAGTCAACTAGAATACATATTAAAAAATGAATCAAATGCTATACAAGCAAGGCGAGTTGCCAATAAATACAGTAGCTGGTGTAGCCAGCGATATTGAAAGACGTATTGTCATCTTGCCAATAGTTCTACACTTGGTGAATGTCACGTCATATGTGTTCACCAAGTCAAAGTGCATCCGTGACGTCATGTAATTGTCGAATTATCCGCTTTTACCCAAACATTTTCATACTGGTTACGAGCATGCGTACACCCGCAGAAGAATCACGAGTCTGCAGCCACACGCGTCACTTCACGTGCTGCTCAGGCCTTGGAGTATTTTTTTATATTTTACCCCCATCAAAAACGATTCAGACACCCGTTTGTACGGAGACCGCCTTTAATTCAGGTAACAATATTCACAGAGTATGTGCTGTATGCACCAATTTTATGCGCCAACCAGTTACGGTTAGGGCGTTGAAAACGTTCGCCCGTTCGTTAGTGCCATAGTCGGCAAATTTCACACTTTGGAGATAACTTGTTAACGCTGACCATATTGGTTCGGCGTAACAATATGGGCACTGGGCAGTTTTGGAAGGTCCCGACAAGGAAAGCCCGTGATATTGTTTTTAGAGATTTCTTTCGATAGTTATAATTTTTATAAAATCTGGTTCACGGCAAATTATATTTTTTCGGTTTTATAGTGGGCAATCGGGCATATATTACTGCCGCGCTCACGTCCACTACGAACGAATCGTATTATGACTCCCGGATCTGTTGGTTGTCAGAGGAATTTCATGAGTAAACCAGAAAGTGTTACCCATGTGGCTAGGATGTAGTTTCTGTTCTAGTTCTGACTTTATTTAAAGTGCTAGTAATTATTCAACATCAAAAGTTTGAGAACCGCTTAGATATCGATTGTCCCGTACGTACTATCACTTATATGATGACATAATTGGTTATTTTCATCCAACAATACCACATAGATAACCAATATACATTCCTTTTCATTCCTTCGCACCTGGTATATTTGTTTGGGCTTGGCTGTAAGTTTACGGTAGCTTCAAGACAAACATGATTTTGTCATGAACTTTCATTGATCAACTGCTTATTTGGGGCTATATATTAATGATATTTTATTGAGATTGGACAGAGTAATTTCAACCAGCTACTATCGGTTGCCGCCCCACTATATGCGTGAATCACATCTATTTTGGCATTGTTAGTATAGCTGTATTGGTGGGCGTTTTGTGGTCGTAGACGCGTTGTATATTCTTCGAATATAGGCCATAACGTAAATCAATTACACTCCGACCATCGGGTTAATTTCACCTTTGTTGACTGACACAATATTTTATCCTTTACGAGTAAAATCAAAGTTTCCTCCTTATATGGTCGAAGCAAAACTTCGGCGGATTTGGCTAAGAAATTCCGTAAAGCTATGTCACTTGTTACATCATTGTATAAGGCGCGCACGGTTGAGTTAACTTCCCGTGACGAGAAGCTAATTTTGTGTCAATCAATACCGCGGCAATTAGGTTTCAATCGGCCAGCTGATAGAACATAGTTACATCGTTAATATATTTTCGTCTGAATATTCCACGGTAAATGATAATAGCTCCAGAGTTAGTCTCTGACAGCACGGTCTGACAGCGTGATGATATCATTGTTTATGTTTGTGAATCGAGAATCATAATTTAGCGCACGTTGGCTATAGCGAAGGGCACAATGATTCGAGTACTCGAATCTGATAATCGAGTATTAATATTATTGATTCGAGTCGAGTAGTAAAATACGATTTTTTATTATATGCTCCTCGTCACTGAAAGTTAATTTATTAACGAGAATTATAGTTCCGATATTATTTACCACTGTGGAAGCCTTGACACCGCGACTGGTCCTATTGCAGCTTACGGAACACGGTATAAAATACCAGTACAAAGCTGAGAATATTACTGGAAATACCACATTTCCGAAACCATGATCATCCCACAACATTGTCACAAAGTGCAATGAAATCGGTATGGTCGAAAAAATACTAAGTATCTGCAATGTGTTGTGTTGACTAATTGCAAGCATAGATATTGCTTCGCAATCAGACCAGATCAATAACCGACTTCATATCGTATTAAATCAAAAGAACGACTTGCACAGTAAACGGAAATGACTTTGAAAAGAAATCCGAGTTGAATCGGCCAAGATGTATATTTCCAATCTCTCTGAAGAATGTTCAAGTCGCCACAATTCAGAGCTATACCATAGTGGTACTGATTTTAATCGAGACCGCTTCATAAATTTAACCAGGGCGCGTTTGATATGCTGGGGTCTTGAAATATATTTAGTCATACAGGCCTACAGATTTGAAACCGTAAATGCTTTGAATGACACATTTCCATAGCAGACATCTTGGAATGTGACGCTGTATTTGTACACCCGTACAAAGCACATTAATGAAACGTGAGTAAACATTGATCAAGCATTGTCGGAAACGCATTGTACTTCTGATAGCATGTTACCAAAACTTTCGCTTGAGGCCGGCCCAATCTATCTTAGTAAGTAAACTCCAGGTCAGTATCTGTCTTTTTAAATTGTAAGACTGTTTCGGAAACCGCAATATAATATTTTACAATAATAAAACGTATTCGCTTGCGGCGTTTCATACACACAGGTGAACGTACTACTTGATTAACGGCCGTTGATGATTTACCTCTTGTCAGAAACGCGCTAAAGTGGCCGCAAACGTGGAACTGCTGGAGAGTAATCTGCCTCCCACATGTGCGGAAGTTCATACGGATGTCACGAACGTGAAGACTTTTTTCGCTTCGACTAGTTTCTATCTTCGCGCGGTTTTCTTAACACTTTTGTGGTCTATAAACACGGTGATGTAATTGTATTTTGTTGGTTTTATGGATAAGTATGCTGCGTGTCGGATGCGCTGCGACCTGGATTCTCATTAAAGCCAGTCACATGTCACTATGGAAGGTTGCTTCGACGGGGAATCAAATCTACGCATGCCTCTCATGGAACAGATTGGCTTATGTCCCGTGTTCAATTACTTTTGGGTCGTCTGTTACCATCCCTTGCATCGCTTAACACGGGATATGACAAGTGACGGAGTACTTCGACTTTTACGGAGGGCTGAAAAAGGTTTATCTACATGAACAGCTTACTCAAGTTGATTTGTTCTTATAGTACTTTCGTTTTCGCTCAATATTTCCTCAGGCTTACTTACATACATTGGATTTTGTGAAGTGTAGACAGGGTTTGTATGATATATTTGCATCATATGTTTGCGCCATCTTTACGATTGCAATCGTGATGAAAACTGTGCGAAATAGCCCCTGCGTCACCGTAACTGATTATATTTTCTCAGATTGCACGTATCTGATATGACAATATTAAACTACTTGCTTGAGTTCTTTTAGATACCTTCAATTTCTACTTCCACTCTAATCACCTTTGACAGGTCTTGCAAATCCCTATTTGTACTTGCAATTGACTCTTGGAGCTACAGACCTTCAGATAAAATGGAGTATTATATTGATATTGAAGCAAATTCAGCCATTGCTTGTTACCCTACTTACGCTTATATCAATATTATTTCTCCTATGCTGTATACAGCTGATTGGTCAGTTCATTCTTTCATCGTGTTTTATTATTTGACGGCTATGCCTTCAAAGCAGTTTCGGTTATCAAGAAACAGAATGCGTATTCTCCTCAAGCAACATTTCCTTGTGTAAATTCATTATATATCANTGAATCCACTATCCGATATGAGATCCGGATTTTCCTATTCCTCTATGTGAGATGATTAATCCTTGATGATTTATTGAATTTGTAAATCAACCGACAATGTCGCTACTGAAAGGGCAGACGACAGTCAATGTCAACTATCTTTACACACCTGAACAACTTCAAGGTTATGTATCTGATATCACGCTGCTATAAGTTTGCTTCCTTGGTAGTGAGTAACTGAGATTCTTGGCCCCCAGCGAAGCAGATATCCTTGTTATGCGGAAGGGGCGGAGGTTAACTTGACACACCGTTCTGTTCCAAGGTCATTCACACAGGTGTATATTACATTACAATTGGCAATGGGCTACGTTACATATTNGTCGACATGTCTGTTGTAAATTCATTAGGGTCAGGGTTATCTTTTCTCATCATCATACCCTTATTACGTACTCACAGTGAATATATATATATAATTTTATTTGACCACACTAGGCAAAAGTTACGAATGATCAAAATGTTTTTATAGCTTTAGGAGGGCGCGATATCGCAGGGCCGATACAGGTTAGCGTGACGTTAATTGCGCGTAAACTTATTGCGTTGGCCACCATAACACAGGTTATAACAGATTTCTTTGAAAAAGTCGACGCTGTCTAATTGTACAAAACTCACTGGCAACGTACAAAACAATGTTTGGATGAAAGAAATTATTCATTACAACATTCACCAACCCAAAAGTACTTGTGTAATCCACGAAAATCACGTCGTGTGTATGTTGTTTTGCAATCCAACCGTTGATTTCGAAATTGTTATCATCATTTTATGCTGTATTTCATCAAGTCGTTCAGTAAATGTTCGCTGATATTCAGACGGCTTCGTGGCATGTCATGAAAATTGATTCAAGCGTATTTTGAATATTGGTTCTATGGTACGACTCAAGTATTAGCATGAACAACACCGAAATCTTTACCAGAAACGACTACAATGAATCCTTCAATAAGTGCTACTGATTAGTCGACAAGTGGGCCTACCGTTTCTGACGAGAGATTATGGCTTGGATGTGGTTAATGTATCGGTGTCATTATGGATACCGTCATTCGCTTCTAAATAACATGCTGTTATATTCATTAACAGTCAAAAGGACTTTTTTAAATATCGACTATGATTCCGCTTATACAGTATACTACAACTAAGTCGTTCGTCTATGTCTCGTCTGTTTTCCAGAATGAATTTATAGTATTCATCCATTTCGTCTTAATATGAATTGATAAACAGACCACTTAATCCCTGGAAAATGTGCATGTGTTATGGAGAGGGTACAATTGTTTCGCATTTTGCGGTTGTTAGTAGCATTAATATGTAAATTCACACTTAAAAATTTTCAGGTATTCAGTGTCCGTGTTCTACCGGAAACAAGTACCTGGAATGGTACCAAATAATTGGCATGCCCTATTGTGGACAATAGTAAGGTAATTATTAATTATGGGCTTTTCGACCCTTACCTTGTTGTAATTTGCATTTTGATTTGGTGTCCATAGCTATTATTACCTGAATGATTATAGCAATCTGGTCCCAAATATGTAATGCCCTAGGATTGGCTCATCGGCTGACCTTTATTGAACGGATTACGATGAACGCAGGTACTATTTTCGTGTCAATACT
The DNA here is from genome assembly GCA_000444245.1 of Botryllus schlosseri. Taxonomy (NCBI): domain Eukaryota; kingdom Metazoa; phylum Chordata; class Ascidiacea; order Stolidobranchia; family Styelidae; genus Botryllus; species Botryllus schlosseri. The sequence goes on from ATSW01003962.1 coordinate 10,003, forward strand.
TGCTAATACTATTCTCCGTAACCGCACTTGAAAACACTTGTGTTAATGACACATAAATTGGATTTGTGATCAAAGCATACGGGTCCGCTGAGATAAAATCTGTTCGGCTTTTTTCGAAATTATTCTTCCCGGTTGAAAGGGCGTAGTCCGGAATGTAACGTATTGTAATTATGCAATTACACTTTTACTTCCATAAAACGTGAACTGTTCCAGGATTAAATTATCCGCCAACGGTCATCACCAATAAATGAACGTGACGTCGCGTTCAACTATGTCCACTCCAGTTGACTCGTGTTTCTGCGGTAAGATATATGCGTGCCGTCGAGCGGCTGACGTTGGCATATTATCAGAATTTCTATAAAATTGAAGCGCCTTTGAACGAGTCCCTCTGCTCTTCTACCATTCATCTTTGCTGTACCCACCCTATACTTTCTCCCTGAAATGTTCAGGTGAGCCCAATATCATTTCATATTGAAGAAACCTCCTTCTTCCGATGCGAAATCTGCCTTCGCATCCCGACGTAGAACATACGAAATCTCGATTATAGTGGCAATCCAATTTTCCGAAAAGCATTTCGAATCCCACGACAGTTATGATTGTTTTTGTCGTATTTATGATGTCTTTCGACTACAATGCTCAATGCTCATTTACACTTTCGACATTCCTCAGTATGATTTCGTATAGCAGTCGACGTGTTGGACGGCCCACTTCTAGGTATTTTGAAGACACCGCTTACGCGGATCGACAAGGAGGGGCCTAGATAAACCTTTTTTAATTTGAAAGGGATTCTGGTGTCGACCTCGGTCGGACTCGAACCCGCAACATATATAATCAGCAACTTCTAGTACATGGTTTCAATTCTGAAGAGCCTCGAACCTGGCTGTCACATAAACAAATCTTTTGTCCCAGGAATTCCACAGAAATAGTGATTATCAACGTATTGCTTTGATATAATCACGCTATATATTGCAATATAGCGGAAGCAGTGATGAATTTCATGATCCTGCCTATTATATTGAGTTGTCCTCGCTAACCAGCTTAGGATACAGACCTAGTTTGTATAAATTTATGCGGTTCGGAGTTGGAAGAATCTCCGAAGTACAACACGGTGTCGCTATACCGAGCATTTCCACTCGAATTACGCATGCATAGAGCAATGTTGAATATGGTTTGTGTCCGTGCGCTATTGTCAGTTCCAGTCACATTGTGAGATCATTTCTATAACTGTAACCCGATGACATAAACGCATATTTTTGAACTTGACACCTTCCAACCTGCATCCACGTGGTCTGGAAACATGCTTTCGTTCATGCCGGACCTGGCACATTTGTATTGGCAGGGATTAAATTACGATGTGATATAGACTCAAGGGAGATTATGTGACATCGATTCCAGAACGATTTGGACCACACAACGGCTAATACATACTTGACTGTCTGGTGTGCGCATCAGAGCGTCGTCGATCATAAACCACAGACATGCATATACACTTTGACCTTCCTTTGAACGACGCGCAATATGAATCATAAATGTGGTACAAGTCTTCGTCGCTTAATTGGCATACCTACATATTGCCCAAGGTATTTGTAGTCGGAAATTCGGTCTAGCGCCCTTCCATCAAAAGTAAGATTGGGTTTGAACATGAAAATAGTCTGAAATTTAGTGCTTTGATACAGTGGTCTGTTTGCACATTTAATCAACAAAAAAGATTAATGTTTGAGCAATAATTGTCCCTTATCGAACCACCACAGCCTCATATCCGTCCGGGTTTAATATATTTCAATTTGAGAATTCAAAATGCATTTTAGGAGCAACGTATTTTATCCGTCCAATAGTCGCGTAATACTTTCAAGGATGGGACACGTAATGTAGTTTTTCTCGACAGACCAGAAATAATAATATCGAACTAAATACTGCATTGCAGTCAACTGTCTCCTAAGTAGCGCAGAATCTGATCCATTAAACGTCACGGACTCAGTTGCATAGACGTCACAAAACTAAGGAAAAAATCATTTGGCGATCAACACCGGAATAATTTCTCCTTGACTGCGTTTGATGCCACCTCGACCGCCCATAGAACCACATTTGCAAGTAGCCATAAATATACTACCGTCCGATGATGACCAATCGATTAGAAACTTCCTTAATCCGATGACTAGACATATTTTATCACGCTGCAGAATTGAGGACTGCGTATATAGTATTCACTGATTATTGCTTGTTTTTATTTGGTAGCTCACGGCTATATTGTATGTGTACCTCTGAGGATAGATTGAGAAAAGGTTTATACCACCGTGTCTATGTTTTGCTGTGACATATCAATTGATGATATCGAAACTCGAATATAGAATTATGATACCGCTATGTCTGAAACGTGCATCTTTTCTACCTAATCTATATATGGTATTTTTGGTTATTTATTGAAAATTAATACGTTGCGTTGTCTCATTCGTTATCTCTGTGGAAGTTCATTGAAACATAACTTCCGAGTAGGAAGCAGAACCACATTACCCGCGAATCCATTGGATGACTGTAACGCTTGTGAGCATCGTAATAATTATTCCAAGCTCAATGCCGCAGTGAAACATATCGCTGGTTTGGGTTTGTGTCTGGATCAAGGTTAAATAATCCTAGAATAGCTTGAGAAGTTCTGAATCAGAAATCGAAAACTTTTCACTTGACTAAATCTATAAGCTGCATACTTTATATTAATGCTGCTAATTTTTATTTCATTGATTCTGTATCCTTTCTTTGTTCGTAATGTTCATAATTAACTGACGTAAGAAATTGATTTTTACATTCAAATATGCACGGGTCCCTGCCAACTAGGGTTATCATTCGTCCTCATTTAAGAGGATTTGTCCAATTTTTTTTACCTTTTTTGAAAGTGTCCTCGGACGACGCCCAAATGTCCTCTTTTTTGAGGATTTGTCCTCCTTTTCGAGAATTTTGGTTAAATATAGAGTAAAATTCGACTGAAATACAGTAAATCAGTATTCAAGTAACGCTCCGGCGGGAATTTCGGGAGTTGAGCCAGAAAGTTGACCTTTTCCTTTTTTTAGTCAACCAACCACAAAGTCATTTATCATTTTTTCCCGGATTTAACTTCAGTATTGTAAATCTGAAAATTTTGAAAAAGTGTCCTCTTTTCAAATTTCCAAAATACGGTAACCCTATTCTCAGCACCATCTAATATCAGGTTGGCAATTACATATTATCTTATCTCATTATTAGTATCGCCCGCTGCAATCCATGTTGACGAAATATGCTCTTTCTCTCTCTCTCTCTCCCTCTCACACACACGCACACTGAGATGGTGTTTTGTGGGTCCAAGCGCCCATTGAAACTTACATGCAGAATGCTACCCCGGAACCTAGACGACTGTTCCTCGTAGATTCATTTCAATCGATGTTGTAAATATATTTTGATATATAGATTTCGAAATTGAATTTTCGATGTTGCATTGAGCTACTGGTTTGCACAATGAAAGTATTTCGTTCTGCTGTTCATTGTATGAATTGAAGATGCAATTTCGAATCAATTTTCAATAGTTCACTCAGACTGACGCAATCAATCAGCTACTGTTAGTCAATAGGATACGTTTCGATACTTTAATTGGAAACACGTGCCCATGCGATCTTAATCTGGTATGCAGTATTGGACAGCCGCAGCTCGTGCATTTTCTAGATAATGCTACATATATGACGCAAGTACATTTGTATCTTTTTATCACTTATTCGATCTCTAATAAAAGTAAAGTTGGATTTGTCAGGTATCCATGCTCATATGCGTATTTTGAATTGAAAATACGGACAATTGAGACGATTAGAATGAATTCAGGCGTGCGATTTCATTGATGCATTCAATTACAATGACAAACCGCACGCGAGGTGCTACGGGTTCAACAACATCGTGTATTGCTTAGATCAGACGTGCCGGCTCATTTCTCTTGTTTTGATAACGTAGAGATGTTAGATAAACTGCCAATATCTAGAAATAACTCCTAGTACGATTGCGCAATTTCCAAAATCGTGTGTCTGACCTGTACTTACATTCACGTGACAGGCTGTGACTATAAATCCCTGCAGATCGTACAAAACCGTTGTATGTTGTGTCGGGAGATTAATTCAACAGTTTTATCGAAACCAAGTTAAGCACTGTAGTTTATACGGATGTAGCGCTGATGCAATTCTTTTAGTTCTCCTGTAATTACTGATATGGCTTAATACCCAGCTGGTACGGCTATATCGACATTTATCGGCGGAAGAGGGAAAAACAATATGTGTTGATTTCCGCATTCCTGTCTCTTAATGCATACAATAAAATATAAGCATCCTAATAATTTCCAACACATCCGCTAATGTTACCAAAGTGAAGGGTTAAACTGCCCATCCCTTTAATGATACTTCGTCAGACCGCATGGTGGTCACGGAATGCAAAAATATCGGGATTTATGTAGATAACAGGATGCGGCCCACAAATGATGTAATTAAAAGAATTTCTTATATCCTCACTAATACCTAATTGACCTACTGAAAATACCGAATTATCTAGGGTCGCCTTTTCCGCATTATTTGAATGGGGAATTTGGAATCTGACAGGCGTTGGTATCTAGATACTCTCATCAGCAATTATACTGTAAAATCAGAACGGGGACAGCAGTCGTTCGAATTGGCGCACGGAAAAACAAATATCCTATATTCGGCCTAATAATAATCATGTTTATGTGAGATTTTCTGCTAATGTTCTATCCAAGTTCTTCCCCAACACGACGTATCTTGGCGAATGAATAGCTTCTATGTTATCGGTGGATATTTGGAATTCCCAACTGTTGGGATATTAATTCTCAAACCCCAATCAACCTTACCTGTCATAATTACACTTATTCTATTGTATAGTTTTAATTGCATTGTATTCATAATTTCCAAAGGGCACACATACTCTGGGAACTACCTCTACTTCTAATACGTGACGAATATTACAATTATCGTGATATCTTATAGCTTATGCAAAATTGTGTAGAAAATGATCTCCAATACCTTTATTTCTAACTGAGACTGCCAAGGCACATCTCTGATGG
>ATSW01003963.1:0-12605 GCA_000444245.1 Botryllus schlosseri
GGATTGTGACAGCTACCGCGTTCCAATATTTTACAGAGATCGTAGCAACGTAACCGATATTTATTCAAACGCATGAGGCGTAAAATTATTGTCCAAGAACGCTATTACTTGGTCGGCGCAATGTAAATACGAACAATACAGTGGTGAAGACGCCGTTGAAGCAGGTTGCTTGTAGTTAGGTTGAATTTACGGACTTCGCAATTCGCGGCAATTAAATGTCAGCCCGAATGGGAACATAATAAATGTCACGAATGACTTATTTCGCAATTATTCTTCAGATCTCCAGGAGAAATTTGTGATAATTTGCGATATTTATTTTCGGGCGCTGTGACGAGTAGTGGAGAATATAAGGAGAGATAGCCATTTATCACATATATTCCGATTATATGAAATTCGAATTTTTGATGCATCATCAATTTGCGGTAGTTTTGAGGTAAGGTAGCCTATTTATGAGCCCAGCGTTATTGGCGTAATGTGTCGTAATATAATGTTTTTAAGCTGCCAGTGGTTGTATAAAGCTGACGCACCATACGTGAAATTAATCAGCCATTTGTGAAAGACAAACATTTGCAGTGCCAATTAAAATCGTAAATAATTGGTAATTTTACTCACGTTGAATAATTCTAATGAACCTAATAGGAAATTAAAATGCAGTGTCTCACTAACTTTTGCAGTTGTGACGCAATTGTAGAAACCTGTTTGACTTACGCCGCACCACTAATCGTGGCTTCGACAAAAAAATTGTCTCTCACAAACGTAATGAATTAATATTTGTGAACTATAAGTATTATGTAACAAAATGTATGGTTCGAAAGCTGGTACAGTGGCAGAAATATAGTGTATCAGCCCGTCTGAGCCGGCGACAGGCTGGACAATGACGTCAAATTAACTTTCTGATTTCTTTCGCTGATCAATTATCACATTTTCGTAATTAACAGTTCGAGCGCGACGCACGGGGATAATAGTAAATACCATCATTACAAAATCACATTCGCAAGTTACTCTAACGAAAAGTTTCACTTCTTCAAGGATTATTAAAGTATGGGTCGCAATCGCAAAGGGTATATTTTTGGGTCGACACGGTGTCAAAAGCGATCTGGTAATATGTATGTAATAATTGTTGAATTTATTGCAAAAAATCCTGCGATAGGTTTATATATCCAAGGTCACTGTGTTGAGTACTATGGATTAGTAAATATGGCTTGATCATGAGAATGTGCCGACCTTTGGCTTGAATTTATGGTAACATTTGTCCGAGTTTTTTTTTTCTGAAAAACATAGTCTATGACCTATGGGTTGATCTAGTGTAGGGTGTAGAGCAAGCAGATTCGGGCCTATGACACTCTTTCATTTCGAGCCAACCCCTTCTGCGCCGGGGCACAGGAAGACGTAAAGTTTTGGCCAACATACCGCGGATAAAAGGCGATGTAAAAGCATCAGCGGCCGCAAAACCTTGGCCCAAAATTGCCGTTGCTGGATGGCCGAAACTTTCGATATAAATCTATACTCAGTTGTCAACATTATCGGCACATAATAGTCCTGTTCTTGCAATCTGGTAGACAGTAGGGAAAATACGATGCGCAGCAACGCGCAGAGGAATTTAATTCACCATAATGTGGAATCACGTCATTGGAAATATGCCTCGTAAGCTTTCCTGATCACGTATCACGACAAAGTCACTAGTGCGGAACACACTACTGCGGGGGTGGGCAATGATTTTCCCCACGGGCAAGATTAGAAGCAGAAAATACGTTCACGGGCCGGCTCAAGAGTTTTAACTATAGGGGCTACTGTATGCGGGTGCGGCGTATTGTAGTTGACTCCGTCACCGTGAATTTGACTTAAGAGTAGCCTATTATTAGGACTATTATATGTGGCCAATATAGATTGTATCGTATATCTGTAACTAGTCAAAGCCAGAATCGTTTTTGTGTATGGCGCAAGTTCTAGAAAGTTGCGGATAAATTGCCGCAATGAATCCTACTGCATCGCCTATAACAGTCATACAATGTGATCGCCATTCTAGTGTCTTCAATTTCTCAAGCGATCCATTCTATAAAATGTACTCATTTTGTCAGCAGAAAGTATACTGACTGATGATTACCAATTACAATTCAGCGAGAAATCAATGAGTGATGACAAATTGGAATTACATCATTCACAGCAACAGCGCCATAGTTGCAAATTGCAACCATAAACGCGTAATGAATATCTTTATTTAGGCGAAGACATAGAATGCCAAATCAAGACAAGGCACATCTATCGTAAGAAAGACATATTTCTCAAAGTAGAGTGAGTGTTATATGTCATTAGGCTGAATTAAAGGCAAAGTTATTAACGAAGTGCGTTCTACGCTAATGCTTTGAAGATATTTCTAGAGGTCGGACGTTATCGAAATCCTCTCCTAGTTCATAGATTTTACATATTGATTTTAAACCGGGGTTGTCGTCCCAATATGATGGGGTATATATGTCACTTTTCAGAGGCCGAGCCCTGAAGCCGTCGGCCTCAAACACGCGGCCCGCGGACCGCATGCGTCGAGTCGAGTCATTTTTCATTTTTTCAAAATGACTCGAGTCATCCCTGATGAACATAAATCATAGCGTAATTTTCTGAAACTTTTTGAAACATTTTCCATTTATTTTCGTGCTTTGCGCGATTTAGTGTCACGAAATGTATTTCTTATTAGGTGCCATTCACGAAGAAATACGCATGATTTATAGAAATAGGCATTAGAGCGTCAGCCATTACCGCGCAATGACGTACCAACACATAATAATGAGCAGTATAGGCTAAAATGGGACTACAAAACACGTGCCAAAAATCCGGCAGCGAAGAAACCGATTGAGTCATGAATTATGGAAAATTTTCGCTATTGGCGCGATTAAGCTACTCAAACTCCTTGCATACACTGAGTACAATGAATTTGCTCACAAGTACAGGTGAAAAAATCCCCCCAACTGTACGGTCTGGGGGCGAATCCCCCAGAAGTTTTGCTTATTGCCATGTGTAACCCGAGACCAGCGCTTTTGGGGCTGGGCTGACGAAGTGCATTTTCGGCAGATATGGCCGGTATAGTTGCTGTATGGTGTTTTCTTGCGCCACGCATTGTATTCGTAGTTGCCAGAGTAGCATATGCGCCAGGTGGCAGTGGGAAAGGAGCAAGGTAGCACGGCAAGGTGCTTAGCTCGACTCCGAAACGCATCTTGTCTCGATATTCTCAAAGAGAAGAATATGATTCGGGTTGGCGTGGTCGGATAAACCCACAGCTTTCGGCGCGAAATACTGCAAACTACTCTTGACGGTAGCACGTTCATCTGGACAAGGCAATTTTACATCGACTCAGCAGACCAACTACCATAAAATCACATGGATGGCATCATGAAGATAATTAATTACAATCAAAACGTGCTAAATGTTACTCTCTAGCACCATCTAATTTCAAAAAACGGTTGCATGCTTTACATTTTGGCTTCATTTTAATTCTGGAAGTTCACCGGTCCACCAGACATTTTTTTGAAATTTCACCGAAACGCGAGGTGAAAAAGGTTGAGAACCACAGGTCTTCAAGACAAATAAAGTGCAAGTTTCAAGGTTCAAATTGACACTAATAATACATAATTCTGTAGGTTGTCCAGTTTGATACTTTAGCAATAGTCAGCTAACATATGTAAGCTCCAATCTACTCTAGTCTGTTACCCCCATCATCGTCAGATTTTGGCTGGCATTTTCTTTTTGCCCATCTCTGACTATGTCAAGGTTTCCAGGGAAATTGTTTGAATATTTTTCTGTTTTGAATGTCTGCTGTCCGACGTAAACACTAAACATATTGCAGTGGCACATGTGTATCACGGTTACACGTACATCCTTATATTGTCTGATCAAGCTATAAAAAAGCACAATAACTCAAAGGCGAACCATATGATCCAACCGTGTTGGTGATATTGCAACAATTCAAGGTTTCTGTATTGAGCTAGGGCAAAGTGCGGGCTAACACAGCATTACCAATGGCACATATAAAGCATTGCGATATGCGATTGATCATGACTATATTTAATCGGCTGATGAATGCAATTTTACCAATTCCATTTTGCGTGGAAACAGGTTGCTAAAATATATCCTTAATAACAAATGATGTATACAGCACATATGGTATATGCATCCACTGGAGAATACTACTTATACAACAAAAGCAGGTATAAGTTTTGAGATAATATGTCTGCATCATTAGACTGGACCAGGATGTAAGCGATCGAATATTCCGAATTCGGCGACTTCCCTGCTATATAGCATGTACGTGTACGTTCGTACTTGAGTACGCCAGGCATCACCTTGTTGAATGAGTGCGTTATTACCATGCTGTTCTGCATTTTAAAGGAGTAAGCATCATCGTTGGTTTATTAGCAATTTTATCAGTTCAATACATCACAAAAATGCGATACAATGAAAAGACAGGAACATGTCGAAGCGACTTGGAGTAGTCTCAGAATCAGATACCCACCTTGGCCTAGGCCCTAGCCGATGTAAGGAGGAGGCATACACACTGAGTGAAAGCAAAGAAGATATTATAGGAAAGAAAGCGACAATAAATAGGGCGGCATGTCATGGGAAGCGAGATCGATGCGATAGGTCAGTCGTGGTCCTTCAATATTGAGGATTGACTGTATTTATTTAGTAGTAAGTGCAGTAAACTATTCGTCGGAATTGGATCATGAAATTATCAGTTGTATATATTACGACTATTCCACCAGGACAAAGGAAATTTGAAGATATTTACCAATCACTGTTTTGCAACAACGACCAAACCAAGCGATGTACGATTTGAATTGCGTCACGCGCGCGGTATTGTTGCAACCATAGCTACCAGAGATGAGCATGGATTAGGATTAGGATTTGAAAAAACAGGATTGGTGAAATTTTGTCGGATTTGGATTGGATTAGGATTAAAGATCTTTTTCTGAACGGATTAGGATTTGGATTGGATTTACCTGTTTTCTGGGAGATCGATATGTCGAGTGGCGAATGGTGGCAAACTTCATTCAGATCAGTTATTAATGTACTTATGGTTTCTAAGTTATCTTGAATCAAGGGAATCGTTGGTTGTGAAAGAAAATTTTCCAATTCCTCCCTTGCATAAATTAGCATTTTTTCTGAATTTCCAGTTAGAATCGGATTAGGATTGGACATGGACTTAAATAAGAAAAAGTTATGGATTAGGATTTGGATTTGGATTTGAAGGTTCGGATTTGGATTGGATTAGGACATAGGTATTCCAAATCCGCTCATCTCTGATAGCTACGTAACGGATATCTCTATTCAGGCGTCGACATAAAGCTCTAAATCAAAACACGCTCCCTCGATTAGAACAATGATCCAATTCCCAACATTGTTCGGGTGTGATATCATTGAGCTGAATTACATGTATAGTCTGTACACCGCAGTTAGTGTAGTGACATTATTCCTTCATGCTAGAAGTGATCGAATTAGCAACAGAGTTCAGAGATAAACTTAGAGCGATTCTTAACCTGAGATCCCGTTCCAAGGAGGAAGCGCGAACAGTTATTTTCGGGGCTCGACGAGCGAGCCTTGCCGTGTTCCGCTAATAAATTTTTGGTTTCTTATCATAAGCCCACTCACTAGAGACGAGGTGTCGCGAGTCTATCGTTTGCTAGCCACTATGACTCTTTTAGAGATACGATACTGTCTTTCAGACGAATTTTTAATTCGGCAAATGGATATTTATTAGTAATATGGCGTGACTTCTTTGCAAACTTCCATAATGGCCTGAATAATTATTCTTGCGACAGCTGAAACAATTTGATGTGAGGTCAAGAAAGAGGCGTATATTCATATTTCATGGGGCTCCCCTTTTAAAATCCTATGCATTGATGTTAAATATTGACTGGAATACCTCATTTATCAATCCACTACAGCAGGGGTTGTCAACCCGCGGGCCGCATGCAACCCGCAGACAGTTATTTTGCGGCCCGCGACATCTTTCATTAGGAACGCAATTACTACTGGCACAATATTGTTATGGAAGGCCGATGTGTCATATTTATCGAAGAACAATTATTGTACGAAGCGTATAAGCTTAACATGATAACGTGATAGTTTCTTCTGGAGTTATACATATCACCTGATGGTAAAGAAAACGTTGCTAGTTAGGTGTCATACCCAGCAGTCTCATTTTGAGGAATTGCTGAAATTGTCGACGGCGTTACAGACGTATTGTTCAAAATTTCTTGGAATATCGCTAAACCCAGGAATATACTAGAGAAGATAGCACTTCAATAAAACTTTAAGGTACTGTGCGTATTTTCGATGTTTCCGGGATTTAACAGCAAGGCCAAGATCAGCTGACAAAGTTCGAAGCTACAATTGTCTGATTGAACAGTCATCAGGAAGTTAAATGTCAGTAGAATTTTTATCGCATGTTCTTAAACACGTTGCCACCTGGACCACTTTACCCTAGCATTGGACGAATCCACCTACTCTAAACACATTGCCTAGCTATTTATCCAGGGACATTTCAAAGCGTAGTAATATAAGTCTTGTTTTCAACGTGACCTAATTCAGTTCGCTCCTATCGGACGACTAAATAAAAACCATCAACATTCAAGTGGCCCGGGCAATGGTTCTTAATTGTCATGTGGCCATTTGGCCGAAAAGGTTGGCCACACCTGCTCTAGAATACATTAAAATGTACGAAGTACACGTATAATACTGGTAAATAGGCTCCAATACCCTAAATTTGATAGTAGCCGACAAATACACATGGTGATAAGGTTCTCTGGTCCGCAGCATCATTTGCTGAATGCGGATCGTTATACGAGGGAGGTTGAGAACCCCTGCACTAATGTATTTTTTCCTATAAAATGTGCCATACAGTAAGTATGTTATGACAACATCATTGATGTACACCGAAAATATGATCTCATGACGTCACTAATTGTACAAAAGTAGATTTGTTTTCGGTATGTGACGATTTGAACCGATACTTTTATCCGATATGTATCAAATCTGTAGTTAGATGCGTAATATGTAGGATTTTACTTTAGTGAATATAAGCGTTGTGGTTCCAAAGTCTTGAGAATTAGTAACCCATTGTTGGTAAAAGCAACTAAGCAATGTAGTAGATTCACGGGCCCGGCTCGACGTGTCATAGTTCAATAAAACTTTATACTCATTGGTGTCAACTATCACAACAGAGACTGATGAAAACAATTCCTGTCGATTGATGTAAGATTACGAAGTGGAGGTTAGCTCATTGTCTTTTTGCCTGAGATGTGAGCGTTACAGGATCAAACTGTAATGGGTGATATTAGTGCGATCAATTCCCAATGACAAACTTCCTAAAGTCTGTTTTCTTCATGTGCAAGTCCACTATATAAAGAGTGTTGTGCGGTTGTGCAGACAGAATCCTAGGCGATGCGCATAAAATGCGTGGAGCTCACTTTAGTAACTATTCAAAAAACGTCCTCGTCTTACAAATACTCGATTACGCAATTATTGACTGGTGCTTTGTAAGAACTTAAAGTTCAAGCTAAAACTACTATAAAAACCACTGAAATCTCGATAATTTTACTACTGTCACGTCACTTTTAAATGCTACCAGGTGGTAGAAGATAATAAGCTATTACGTCACATTTCTAGTACATGATGATATGATTCGTGACTGAAAATTGTGATTTGTTTTGGTGCGACCTTCTCGTAAAATTACTCGATTTGGGATTGACCGTGTGATTAAATAAAATGACTCAAGTTGAGTCGGATTAACCCTTAAAATTAGATGAGGACTTGGGACTCGGAGCGGTGGCTTGGTAATCCTACGGACGCAACGATCTAGAAACTGTCTTGCGGGGAATAGTAATATATCAAAAGTTCGTAACTTGCGTTGCGTAGGGTATATAGCCATCTAATAAAGTCAGCATAGCAATCATTGGTATTCTGTGACCCCCGTGACGTATGGTTGCTTTCATGCTGAGTGTTGTTTGTTCTCTTTGTCCATGTTATTATCGGTGGCGAGCAAGGTAGTACGGTCTACTGCTGTAACACCAATGAATTCCTCGCCGATTAGACATTTCTATCCCAGGGGTTCTTAACGGAGGTCCATAGACCCCATCGGGGTACGAGGCACCACATTAGGGTGTACGAGATGCATTAAGGAATTAGGCTATATGCTGTGGACTATTTTCTTGGCCAATTTATTCAACTGGAAAATAGTCTTCGAGCTACGCGCGATTTCATGTGAATGGAATTTCTGATTTTAATACAGGTACCATCAGAAATTGTGTTAAAATGGAAAAGGGCATCGAGAAATCTTATTGTAAGCACAAGGGGCCCGTTCGCTAAAAAGGTTAAGAAGCAATGCTATTACTATGACCCAATAATGATTATATTTAAGTTTTTATTGATATGTTCCAATAATAATCGAAGACAAAATCTATTGCTGATTTAATTTGACTTTGGCAATAACAGTAACAATAGCCTATACTTTTCACAACTATATCAAAAGCAGGATTAAACTACACCGCTAAAATGCTCTGATATAAGATAAGTCTTCAGCAGATTTAAAAATATTCTACATAAAATTGTGGCACGTCAAAGGTTCACTATAGCTGCAATATTTTTTACGATGTCATGGTGCATCCTCTCCCATGTTGTCTATAACTCATTATTTAAAAATATTATGCCCGGCAGAAAAACAATTTTATTCATGTCAAGCGTGAATAATGCAATAGTGAATTGCATTTCACGATGTTTGTGGAATGCCTGTCTGCAACGTCCCTTCAAATAAGGCCTACTTGGAAATCATACATTGAATATTTGGGGTATTAAAAAATGACTTTATTCTCAAATCATACTGGCTACTTGATAAAATTGTTAGGTTACCTAATTTAAGCCTACACACCAAATTTGGTTCAATTCCAGCCAGTGTCCGCATTGCTACAGGAGAAGAAAGTTTCAATTTATTATATAAAAATANTTANTGAAAAATTGAAAATTTTCTGTNCACTCCANTAATGTNTTTCGTTGTCTATAGGAACGATGTTCACCAAATTTGGTTCAATTCCAACGAGTGGNAGCGGAGTTATTACCGTTGNAAANTTATTNATTTGAATAAAATAGTTTTTACGGTGTCNGATTCTTTGTTTATTTATTATAGTTGTNCTCACCNACAATTATATTAATTTCGTGCCCCAAATTTTCCAAGACAACACCTCACTCATTTCCGCCGGANAATCTGATAATTCTNAGANGGTAAAAAAATTATAGCANTATATATGCAATTACNTTTATTAATNACCGATTCAGTCATGAATTATGGAGAATTTTTGCTCCTCATGCGATTATACTACTGGTGAAAACATCCATTCAACCGTGGGGTCTGGGGGNAAGTTTGACTTATCACCCTGTGGGGGTTGAAGACCAACATTTTTGCATTTTTGCATTTTTGCTGACGAATTGCTTTTTGGGCACTGATTTTGGAGATGACCAGTATATTTGTTGTCAAGCGTTTTCATGCGGCGCATTTATTCGTAGTAGCCGGAGTATCCTACTTCTAGTGGTAGTGGGCAATGAGTGTGCAATGCTTCGACTCCGTAACGCTTCGTCTCTCGATTTTGCCGAAGAGAAGAATATTATTCGAGTTGAAGTTGTCGGTTAAATCCACGACCGTCGGCGAGAATGATTGTAAACGACTCTCGCCGGTAGCACGTTTGTATGGCAGGGCAATTTTACATCGTCTCAGCGGATTACTATCGTAAAATCACATGGATGCCAACATTAACATAGTTAATTACGATCAAAACCATCCTATATAATGTCACTCTCCAGCACCATACTTGCAAAAACGGTTACATATATTTTACATTTGTGTTTCATATCATTTTTTAAAAGTCTACGATCCGCCAAATATATATTTTTTAATTTTACCGTTCCGCGAGTTGAAGAAGGTTGAGAACCACTGCTGTAAAGAACCAAGCGGAATTCTTTTCTAGATTTATCAAATCCTCAACGGATATCTATCTCTATTCAGTCAGATCCGGTAACTATTATCAAATGATCAATCTCAGCAACGGTATCAAATCCCAAGCCATAACAATATCGCTTGCTTGAGACAATAGCAGTAGTCATAATACAACACTGGCGCCATGGTGTTGGGTTACTGAATGTTTCTCTCTAGATTCGACTACTTAACGCTATCATATTTATGAGTTTACATAGGATATGAAAGTTAACGCATCGTGAACCCACCATTGAGGAGGAAAATTCGTTGCCTTAACGATCCGAAGCCCGGGGCTGGCTAGGATTACCTCAGCTAGGATATCTAGAGCCAAACTTTAATAGTGTTGACTACGACTGAACACAATGATTCGATTACTGTAATCTGGATCAAGAATTAATTACAATTATGCGAGTCGAGTAGTGATAGATAATATCCAAGTAATGAAATCATATTTACCTATTGCCACGAACGGAAAACTTAATCAATAGAATTAGTCTTTTGGTGCAATTTGTACCATGCAAGGCTGTGAAGCTCGCTTGGTCGTATCAGGTAAGGCAAAGCAGGTAGTACAAAATACAAAGTAACACACGTCGGTGGAAATGATAGATCTGTGAAGTCCTGATGAACCCCAGAATTGTCATTAATTGCAATGAAATAGGCAGTGACGGAAACACTGTACAATAGGGGTCTTCAAAAATGACTCTTTTCTTTATCGTACTAGCTACTTGATAAAATTGTTACGTTACCTAATTTAAGCCTACACACCAAATTTGGTTCAACTCCAACCAGTGGAAGCGAAGTTATTGCCGACGAAAAATTTGTATTATGACTAATTCTTTAGTTATTTATTCTAGTGGTGCCCACCGTAAACACTATTTTATTCAAATCCAAATGTTTCACATTCATCGCAGAGCAAATACGAAGTGCCAACGCGTAATGATTGAATTACGTGACCACGACCGCACAAATTTCCTGCTACCGCCGCAGGATGGCCACCCCTGACTTGNATGTAAGTTTTCATAACGGCTTGGAATATTTATTCTTGTGGTAGCTAAGACAAAGTCTATGTGAGGTCACAACAGTGGCGAACCCATTTCAAAATCTTGATATTTAGGTAAAATAACGCAAAATAATNATTACTCNTAACGCCCGATGCTCATTTATCAGTCCCATATAATGGTTATTGTCATAATTGGGCATACGCNACGTCTTCCAGTTATTTAGGGGGTCTACATCGGACAAACCCNGTGNGTACAGTTNGATGCGAATTTTGTATATCTTCTAATGTTTCTATCACGTCGGCAAACAATATCAGTCGAGAATCACACGTACNCGACATTGCACGCCTTGAAATTTGGATTACACAAATAGTTGATTAATGAGAAAGAATTGNGGACATAGCNACGCCTTCATGGCACATGATAATTCAGTTTTAANATCNACATTTACTTTCTGATCATGACGATNAATGANCTCCACTNGAANTGANATTNCCAATTNCCAATTCCAGTTGCGAGCATAGCCAATAGCGATCATCATTCNNGGTTGTTANNTANCTTCTTNACAATGCCGTNNAAATTTAGGCTTGTANNGGAACNTTGTGTTACCGCCGAAGAATTTGAGAATNAGTTGTANAGTTAATCAAATGATATCAGTTTGCGATTATCATTATCAANGTTTNGGTAAGCGGAAGGAATCGTGCATGACTCNNCCCAGTACNGCNGTTGANGTGAGCCACCTTCGCGCGCGCGACGAATCCGATGTAGTGAACTTCGATTTCGTAATGAAATGACGTCAGGAATCGTCAATTGTAACGAAGCAGTTAACATCGTTGTATGGGTCCTTAGGTCAATATGATCAACAAGGTTCCCGTCCGCTGATATAGGTTTTGTTTTTGTTTTGTGGTAACCATGGTGTTTGTCTACTACTACGGTCATTTAGACCACGCCGATATTCTTCATCTTTAACCGTAGCTGTCGATTTGTAGTACGGCTTCTAGGTCTTTTGTAAGACACGTCGATAGGGTGATGAGAAGGATAGATAAACCTCCAACACTTAGCTATAGGAATACTGAAGTCGACCTCGGTCGGACTCGAAACAGCAACCCATTGGTGTGAATCATACCACTGCGCGATCTCGCCACGCTGAAATATAGAGTATTCAAAATTGTGAAAATTTGACTGTTGACAGGTGACAATTGCTCCAATATATCCATCAGGTCTGCCATAACTCGCTGTGCTCAGGATTGATAATATTAGCTTGTTGTTCAGAAAAAAAAATAGAATAGGGTTACCATATTTTTGGAAATATGAAAAGAGGACACATTTTCAACATTTTCAGATTCGCAATACCGGATGAAATCCTGACAAAATCATAATTTTTTTCAATTCGTGTTCGGTTGACTAAAAAAGGCCAACTTTACGGCTCATATCTCGAAATAGCCGCCGGAGCGTTCGTTACTACAATGCTGATTTACTGTATCTCAGTCAAATTTTGGCATATATTGAAACAAAATTCTCAAAATGGAGTGCATCGGGACATCATCCGAGGACACTTTCAAAAAAGTAAAAAAAGAGGACAAATCCTCTTAAAA
>ATSW01003964.1:0-12651 GCA_000444245.1 Botryllus schlosseri
ATGTTTGACAATTCCATTCTTTGCGAATGTATTGTATAATGTAGAATTGCAACAGCTATCAGTTTGGAAAGAAAATGCTCTCTATACCCGCTGCTGTTGTTATTCAGATTTAAGATCTCTTTATCGGGTAGGCTACCGTACTTTACGCGCGTGCGTGTTTGTGTGTGTGTGGAGGGGGTCCGTGCCTCACCAGCCATGAACCTCACCGCACGTCACTGCTATAACTGACAGCCCCATACCCTGCTTATCATTGTAGATAAGCAAAGCACTGAAGATTGCAATACTGTAGCAATAATCGGGCAGCCATCACAAGAAGCTGATGACCCTGCTTCCGATGGAACTTATACGAGATCTACAGCAGATTACGCAGTAACTCTCATCACCGCTTCAGTGGAGAAACAGCAATTTATTACAGTTTATGTAGATGAGGAGAGTAAAGTCAAATGTGGTGGTTCAAGCCCTAATGAACACAACATTTCGTTAGCTCATACTTTGTCTCGCTTGTAACATAAACATTGAAATCATTGCTGAAGACAATTGTCGCCGTGCCAGAAGATGCAGTTGCGCGCGTACCCTAGTTTGAGAGCCTCTGCTGTGTTGCCAAACTTATTTCACTCATCAGCCCTTATCAAGATCAAAGTTTGCTTAGCGCTCCCTAAAAGATAGCAGTCACCAGAATCTATATTTTATCATAGTACTTAGTACATAGTAATTAGGGTTATCTACTGATTTTACTAAGCATTTAACATTTTCGTCTTCATTGCCCGGCCGCTTTGGATCTTTTTTCCCCTCGAAGCCGTGCCTAGTCCTGCACACCCCTACACTAAGGCATCATAACGGTCTGAAGCGATACTTTGAAGATATATTAAATGGTAATTTACGAAGAAATTTAGGATACCTTGGGGGTTAGGTGTTAGGCAGCTAGCTACAGCCCTGCTTGATGATATCGAACAGAATAAGGAAAAGTCATAATATTGCTACTAATATCAGTAACAGAAACAGAAATTCACAAGACCGCAATACTCAAATGGCATAGTTGTATAAATAAATTCATGAACAAAGAATTCTTCAAATTTTATTCACATCTTGAGAGATTTACAAGGTCGAATTGACAGGATTAATGTAAATGAAATAGAGTATTCACCGTGTCATAATTTCTGAAACCTTCAGATATTCAATACAAACCGAGCAAACAGGAAACACGTCTTAGCGTCTATTGCAATTATACATGGGAAAGCCACCAGGCTCGGACGTGTATAAAATCGGATCTCTCCACGCAGACCGTTCTTGACAAATTATTGGTAGAGCATGTGAAAACGATGCAATAGAATAATTTTTCATCAAGATATGTTCTGAGGAAAAAATTACTCATTAAACATTGATGAATAAGAAGTAGTTCAGATACTTGAAAAGAACGCATATTTACACAGAAAGATATAATTCATCATACTATCAATTCGTGAGCTAGGAGGACCAAAACGAAACTTTTCTTTTCCAATTATCTTCCAATGTCACGTTCATATTGGCTATACTAGAACATACGCCGTTTGAGTAGATGCATACGATACCTATAAGTCCTTCTCCACGCATCTTGCATTTATGGTATGCGTGTTTACTACGGTTGTTCAAAAACAGATCCATTGATTAAATTATCAGGTTACCCTAAAAACGCTGCACACCAAATTTGGTTCATCCCGAACGAGTATATGCTGCCGCAAAACTAATTAAAATTCCTAATTTATTATAAAGAAAAAATTGAAATTAAAATCTGAATTCTTCTGCCAACCCCATGAAATTGTTGAGTTGTCTTAAAAATCGATGCAAAACAAATTTGACTCAATTCCAACCTGTAGAAGTGCAGTTACTGCAGTTGAAAGTGCTGGATCTCATCCTAGCAAAAGCTTTGTCACATATTGCACAATTAAAACGGTTGGTACCATCATGCATATCCCTGCATATGGCGTTTGAGGGCACGCTTCTGAAGAAATGCATCGCTACATATATGACCTTTACGGTATGTTTTACTTGAACATGCATGTCCAATTGGCCATATGACTCGTGAGGATGGGCTTGTCAATAAATGCTTTCACTCATATAATACATCCATGATTTCCCGTCCCAACATCCATATTCATATGAGTCTCGAGGCCGTGTTGCTGCAAAAATGCATTCCTACATATTTCACATCAATGAGTTTTATTGTCCGCATGCATCTGCATATGCTCCTCGAGGTAACTTTTACGAACAAATACTTTCCCACATATGTCACATTCTGGACTTTTTACGTCGGCAATACTCATATCTTCCTTGAGGTCACCCTTCCGAGTAAATAGTTTCCCACATACATCTCATTTATAATTTTTGATTCCAGCATGCATATTCATATGAATCTTGAGGCTGCGTTGCTGAGAAAATGCATTCCCACATATTTAACATTAACGAGTTTTCACGTCCGCATGTATCTTGATATGCCTCTTGAGGTAACTTTTGCAAGCAAATACTTTCCCACAAATGTCGCATTCGTGGTTTTTGACGCTAGCATGTGTATCCATATGGACATCAAGGTTGTATTTAGTCCTAAATGATTTTCCACATATATCACAAATATGATTTTTGATATCGGCATGAACATTCATATGAATCTTGAGGTTACCGTTCTGAGTAAATCGTTTCCCACATACATCACATTCACAATACTTGATATCGGCATGTGTATTCCTATGTCTCTTGAGGTTACCGCTCTGGGTAAATCGTATCCCACATACATCACATTCATATTTTTTTATGCCTGCATGCGCATCCATATGAAGGCCAAGGTAGCGTCTATCAGCAAATTCTATCCCACATATAACACATTTTTGATTTTTTACGCCGGCATGATGCTTCAGGTGCTGTAGTAGGCCACTTTTCTGAGAAAATGCTTTCGCACATATATCACATTTATGCCTTTTGATGCTCGCATGTATCTTCATATGAGCATTGAGGTTTGCTTTCAAAGCAAAAGCTTTCCCACATATATCACATTGATGACTTTTAACGTATGCATGTGTACTCATATGAGCCTTGAGGGTACCCTTCTGAGTAAATAGTTTCCCGCATACTTCGCATTCATGATTTTTGATTCCTGCATGTAAATCCATATGAAGGCAAAGGCCACTCCTCTGAATAAATGTAGTCCCACATATATCGCATCTATGCTTCTTANTACCAGCANGTTTATTCANATGGCGATTGAGCTCGCTTTTNTCAGCAAATGCATTCCCACNGATATCNCATCTATGATTCTTGATGCCATAGTGNNCAGCATCCATATGATTCTTGAGGTAACGCTTCTGNCTAAACGCTTTTCCACATATATCACACCTANGAATTNCAACGCCAGTATGCAAATCCATATGACGGTTGCGGGTACNCTTCTGAGTAAATGCTTTCCCACAAATTTCACATTCATGATTGTTCGCCATTGCATGTATATCGATATGATGCTTCAGGTTACCGTTACGGCCTAGTTCTCTGCTGGAAATATCAATTTGATGATCTTTCAAATCGTGATGGATAGAATAATTAGAATCACAGGTATCACAGAATTCAAAGATAGCAGCTGAGTTTAGACTGTTCGGTACAACTTTTGTGAACTCTATTCAGCACATATAACTTGATTCAATGAGAACAGGACACCATCTGATATGTATGAAACTATGGAAAATAAAAACCATTAGATTGTACACAGCGCGATTGCCATGCCAATACATAATGCAACATACCGGTACAAATGCAAAAATACCATCATCAGTATATCACTTATATTCCACTCAAACTATAACGAGAGAGCAAAGTTATAAAGGAGTTAATGAGATGAATGTTACTGACGAATTTACTAAAAAAGAAAACACAGCTATGTGACAGATGTGCACTTATAGCGTCTAATTTATTGGTTCTCAAACTTTTTAGACACTCCACCTTTTATGATGGTGACAAATTTCGCGCCCCCCTCGCGAACATGAAGAGCTCAGATTACAGAATTGCAGTAGAGTTGGCAAGGGTACAAGGTGCAAACGTAAAAATGATTGAAATGAATCATCGAACCTACATAAATTATGCAGTGACTTTAGAATACAAGTGTAGTGTAAATTAGTCCAGTGGATGCCAGTGCGCCACAGCCGGCCACGAAATGTGCTACAGCAGGGGCGGGCAAATTCTGCAGTCGACGGGCCGGATATGAGAAAATGGAGTACTGGACGGGCCCGATTCCTAAACCGGTACATCAATCCCATATTTCCGGTACATTAATCCTCATAGAGAAGGAATGAATCGTACTTAATATCAAGCGCTTCTTAATATAAAAATGATGCAATGCGCAAGAAGTCTTTCTTCAGTTAGGATATTGCGGTACGTTGACCATAACACCATGTTTACCTACTTGTTTTATTTGACCGTTTATGATTCACAATGAGCTGACATTTAGCCGTTTACAACGGTAGGCCTATAAAATAGGCTGCAAGCTGTAAAATATCAAATGATAAGTTCACCGACAGTGCAAAATCTACGATACGAACGAAATGCAGACGTCAAAAAATTTTGACTTGATGAAAGATTTTGACAAATTTTGACCTAACGCTACAATTTTGACAAAATTTTGACAAATTTTGACATGTCAAAAAAAAAACGCCCTAGGCATAACATGCAGTACTTATGTAGCATAAAGCTAACTATATCACGCANTAAACATCGTGCATGNNATNCGNTAATTATATAGAAATTACGTNTAAGTTTTNANTACGTCAGNTAATTCTGTACTACAACCANNCAGGNTTCATGATAGATAATTTAAATGACAGTATTTGATCTGTTGCCGCTGTACGCTAACCGTAATGTCACTANGGAAAGCCGAAATTTGATTAAAATGAGAAAAATTCATACCGAAAAAATCNGACGTGATAGAGAATTTCTGGGCACAGAATCGGATTCAGCAACCTAAAATTAGCCTAGATCNGTGNTATTCAACCTGTGTGACNGTTCGCACTTGTGCGAATGAGGAAGGTGGTGCGAATAGTGCAAATGAATATCCGGATCAAGTGCGAATGACGAAGGTGGTGCGAATGGTTCGAATGAAAATCCGAAGCAAGTGCGAACGAAAATCGTGATTAATTGTTAACTTTTCTCACGTGGAACAATTCAAATGAACCTATCACAAAATTTAGGATCAGTGTAACATTTGTAGTTGCGACGCCATTGTGAAAAGTTAATACGACGCCCCGCTAATCGTAGCTCTCACAAGCTGTAGTGAATTAATATTCCCGCACTTTATTTATTACGCAACGGAAAGCCTGGTTTGGAAGCTGGTGTAGTGTCAGTATCGAGATCTCTACAATCTCTATAGTGTCAGACATACAGTATATCAGCCCGTTTGAGCCTGCGACAGGCTGAAAGATGACGTCAAATTGTCTTCGTGCTTTCTTTCGCTAAACAATCATCACATTTCGCAATAACTTTTCGATTAGCGCAAGGCATAAGGATAGTAGTAAATACCATCATAACAGACACACATTTGCAAGTTACTCAAATGAAAATTTTTACCAGTTAAGGGTCAATAAAGTATGGACCGCAAAGGGCATAATTTTGGGTCGACACGGTGCCGGAGCTATCTGTTAATATGTATGTAATATTTCTTGAATTGAAAAAAATCCTGCGATCGTTTTTACATGTCCAAGATCGCTGTGTTGGGTGCTGTAGCCAATAAGCGAGACACGCATTAAATATGGCTTTATCGTGAGAATTCATGATAAGATTTGTCCGACTGGTTTTTCTGGAAAATATGGTAGAAGACCGCTGGGATGAACTAGTGTAGGGGTGTGCAACGAGCTAGTTCAGGCCTATGAAACTCATTCATTTCAAGGCCAACCCTTCTGCGTCGGGGCACATGAAGACGTAAAGTTTTTGCGAACAAACCGCTGATGAAATGCGGTGTCAAAAACATTAACGGCGACAAAATCACGGTCTAAAAATGACCGATGCTGGATGGCCAAGCCTTTCCAGATGGATTGGATATGCTCCGTTGTCGGCACGGGATAGTCCCGTTATTGCAATATGAGTAGACCATAGTACAACTGCGATACGCAGAGGAATTTAATTCGCCTTAATTTGAAATCGCGTGCGTCAGACATGTTTTGCAGAGCTGTGTTGGTAGAATTGTGGTGTGCGCGTTCTGTATGTCATACATGCCCGTAAAATCGTAGCATACAAATGTGATATCAAAAATAAATTCCTTTTCATGGGTGAGGCTCTAGTCGCGAGATGCCACAAAAACTCAGTTTTTGGTGGTAGTCTAAAAGCTACTTTACCGTTATTAAACTGTCATGCATTCTCAATTAGATTGAGCTAAAGAGTAGAACACACAGTATCGTGAGTTATTTGCTATTCTTATAAACTTGCGAGAGAGAAGCTGGAGCAACGTATCGTAAGGTAGCGAGCTCTAATGTGCCTACTCTCCTTGATCGTTTTGCACATTATGTTCCAAAGACATCAGGCAAAAGCCCAAACACAAACTACTCAGTTTTCATCCTTTCGACAAACTGGAGCCTTACGGGACACTTGTGTCAGCTCTCAGAAACGATTTCTGCCAGCCAGCATTTTTCAATCGCGAAAAATTTGCTGTATTTTGGATAGGAGTGCAGAACAGATTTCAAGACCTGTCCATCCAAGCACTAGTAGACGTTCTTGTACAAATTCCTAACAACATTGTTTGGACGAGAAGGCTTTTAGTGAAATAATTGAAAGCAAAAAGAGCAAAAAAGGTTGCCTTTTTAATGAGACACATGTTAGCTTAAGCTACATAGTAGCTAATTTGTTGCATATCCGAACAAAAGATTGTTAAGTAGGCCTATATTCATCTTCTTTTTGTTAACAATTTTCGATTAGTTTGTGCGAATGAAATTTATTTCACAAAAAAAGTGCGAACGGAGCTCAAAAAGGTTGAAAAGCACTGGCCTAGATTTAGGATTTTTGGCGCATTTTTTTTTTGAAATTTGTAGACATTTGTACGGATTGGGTGTGTTCTGATGATGATGACCGCCTACCGTAAAAGTGCTGCATAACGATGAAGTCCTGGTTGAAAATATATTTGCTCTGTTTAGGACAGTGATCGGGAGCGCTTTTCGTCGAAGGAGCCATATTTACCCTATATTTTCAATTGTCAATGGCAATCGACTGTGACGTCACAATTAAATATTCGTGACGTCATGAATAAAAAAAAAGATGTTTTAAACAAGGGCCTTCCTTTAAACATGTTTGTTTTAAATTGAATTTTGTTTTAAATATAACAATAGATTACACGTATACCGCAACAATTACGACAAAATCTGTACTGAGTAATATCTTTGGTTCGAGATCTCACAAGAAAGGCTGACTCAGAAGCTAAGTATTTGGCACATCATTAAATANAACGCTTATCAGCCGTATGGCACCTCGAGCTACGTGAACAAATGNAACTACGAAATTACCGTGTCAAAGANATACGTTCGCNGTCGTACAACTACGAACTTTCACATACCGGACCATCAACAATCCCGTANACTCTTTCGACGAAATAGCTACGGCATATTTNATGCTCAAACACGCTTGATTCTTGTTTTACGTTTANTGCTGTTCTCCATAACTNAATACNTNTTCTATCAGTTTTCANGGCTNNTANCTNGCAAACCTAATAAACAAGAACCCAGTAATTCCATGGTTTGAGCCTCGAAAGATATCAAAGCCGAACTAGACATTTTAGCAGGCAACCAGATGACCAGATTGTTGCACCTAAAAGCGACATCAGATACACACAATCCTGAAANGCATCGTATGCATCAAATTGATGGAAAAAATAAGCGCAATTCTAACGACATCACTCGCAACGTNTTCGTATATCGAGAACAGGAGCTGCTGAAAATCTAGCTCACGTCAGATATTNTCATTTTGAAATGAGATTGATGTGCATGCAGATATGCAAGCTAGCNAATCGAGANCAGGAAATGCCGCAATCCACAAAAAGGCTTTCCCGNGATACAATTTNCGCAATTCTGAAATACAAGTAGTCCATTGTCTTACNACTACACTATAGGCGTAGCTGTTNGCGCGCCAAATCGGAGGAAGTGATTTCGAGATTCGAATACGCGCTGCGCACAAAACCCTTTACCACTAGACTTATACAAACTAAACATTTAGTTAGTTGATGGTCAANTAACTATACAACGGTTTTTCGAGTAGTTGTAGTTCTAGTTGCTGATTTTNAAAATTGAGTAGTTGTAGTTATAGTTGCGAGTTTTGAAAATTGAGTAATTCTGGTTGCGGATTTTGAAAATTGAGTAGGCCTATTTGTGGTTGTAGTTCTGGTTGCGAGTTTTGAAATTTGAGTAGTTCTGGTTGCAGATTTGAAAAAATATTAGTTGCCGAGCAACTAGAAAACACTGGTCTTATCTTTGGGCGAATTGAGATGCCGGTGTTCTGTTGAATGATGTTTGTGCTGCCATTGCTCGCTCAGAGCCATCACTGCTAACAATGGCGTAGTCAACAGGTGGCTTTTTGGGATCGTAATCTCTCCCATTTCAAACTCGAAACCCCGTGCTTTTGAAATGTCGATGCACCGTCTGATATTTCCGATAAAATGAAAATTAATGTGTTGACTAGGTACGTAATTCTTTTTAATCACACTAACCCATAGACAAGTCATTCTATTAAGACACCAAAATGTATGGGATGCAGTGTTGGGATCAAGTCACTACCTTCGAGTCACGAGTCATCTCGAGTCATTGGACATTTTGACTCGAGTCAAGTCAAGTCAATCGATTTTTACAGGTGACTCGAGTCAAGTCAAGTCACTCGATTTTTTGAGGTGACTCGAGTCAAGTCGAGTCAAGTCAAGTCAAGTCACGAGTCAAGTCACATTTCAAGTCAAGTTGCCTTTTCGATGTNTCTATGAGGCATGATTACGTCNTTGCAATTTGCTAGGTGTTTGAAATACAGTTTGAGTGGTCATTGATTCCGAACCGATGAACGAATATAGAGTTAAATATACACGCAAGAAGGCGATGNATCGCTCACATATACGTAGAACTGTTAAACTACGTAATTNCATAGCCTCAGTTTATAGTTATCAGACAAAATAGAGAATAGAGAAACGAATTGNNAAGATGCAATACGTTACCNATTNACAAATAGATATGATATACCATTCGAGNCTGCGCCAATGNTTGAGNACTATATAAACNNTATTCGACTTCAATTTCAATAAAACAAGCGGNTTNGTTAANNTAAGATAAGAATACAGAGAANAGAAATTGACATTTTGCTATTNTATTACTTTACCACTAGAGTTACGACAACGTAAGCTCNAAGCTTCGATCACTTCGTTTGCGNTCAATATATACTTGTGNGAGAACAATCGAGGCTNGGTGAAANGCACGGTCATTGCATGATTGGTCGCTATCATGGGTTACACAAGCGTTTCGCGAACAATCCGAACATATCCAAGATACAGTGATTTTTATCGACACCGATTACTTGATGACTTGAAATTGACTCGTTAATTTTGCTCCGAGTCACGAGTCAATCCACATTTATGATACGCCGAGTCAAGTCAAGTCATTTTAGCAAAGTGACTCGAGTCAAGTCAAGTCATGGCAAAAAGGTGACTCGAGTCTAACTCGAGTCAAGTCATGACTCGAGTCATCCCAACACTGATGGGATGTTACAGCTTGGTCACTATCCCGAGAGGTGTGTAGGTAAATCGTCCTGTTGTTTTACTAATTTCACCAGCAGGTTTTCCGAATTCGTCTTCTCGCAGCCTCAGCCGACTGACTGTGTGCGTATGTCATAATCCCGACTTACACTAACCCATGTTATACCGACTTTGTTATGAATATAGATTACGCCAGGGAGCGGCTACCCATGGCACGCGTGCCAAAAGTTTTTCATGGCACGCTAAATGATATGATGTGCATTATTATAATCATGTTCTTGCAAAAAGTGAAACAAAAGTTTTTCAAAAGGAAAAAGCTCGAAGGTGAATTCAAATTATTTCGTAAAGCAACATGAAGTAGGGTCTTTTGGAACAGATTTTATTTTTCTTAAAAACTTTCTCAGCACTTCTCACGTATAGTACAGATTTAGCCCGCGGGCAGTAAAATGCCCAGGTCTGCCCTACGCTAATCTACAAGCCTTCGGGGAAACCCTAACTATTGGTGAGTCACAAAATAAAAGTCCACATGTGTGCATACCATATGTGTTGTAATCTGTAGGACTACCAGTACAGCAACATGGACTGACTTGTACAAAATACCCATTTAGTTAGTTGATGGTCAACTAACTGACGGTTTCTCGAGTGGCTCCGCCGTATCCGTATGTGTCCTATCTATTTGTATTATAGCCGTCATTTGTAACTTCCTCGTTAGGAAAAGGAATCATTCTATCGGTCTCAACGTTCTCGTCACTTTAATCTTCATCCTAATGACAAGGCACCAACCTTACGTGCTAGTACAGTGTTCTCGAACTTGTTAAGATACGGCCCCCTTCATGATAGTGAAACATTTCGCGCCGCCCTTATCGTCATATCACAAAATGCAACTACAATGCTACCAATCCCAACAGATAGTGTGATGGCATGGAAGATTATGAATGTTTATAAGAGATGTCTCAAATATGAAATTCGGACAGTACAGAGAGCAATAACTATGAGCCGAAGGCAAGGTAAAAAAACTGCATTCGACCTCAGCTGCCCGTCCACCTTCAGATGCTTTCACGCCCCCCCTCCCCCGGGATGCACCCCAGTTTGAGAGCCACTGTTCTAGTATGTCGCTTCAAAATGACACTATACTGATCTAAAACCTTTTGTCCAGATTCGCAGTCCTCAAGGGTAAACGACTCCATTGACACCGCGACCCCCAGTTTGGGAACCCTTGCATTAACAGATCTAAAAAATTATAAATACAACTCTTATTAAAATTAGGTGCGACTTTCCCACGATTTTAGGCGCAACAAAAACTTGCCCTACTCATTACCTGATTGCTGTTACCAGATAACCACCTTTCGTGACCTGCTCACAAATAAAACATACTACAGTGAAAGCCTAATATGGTGTCGACTTCTTATCGAGAAGAAATATACGACATAATAAGTTCTACTCGTCCTTGCGTATCGTCGACGACAATTTTACGCGTGTCTCGAATGGACGATTTTCATTTTTGCTCTTGGGCGCTGCCATCTTGGCCTATGGTTGGCCAGAGCTGAATCGAGCTTCATAGGCGCAGGCGGCTGCTGTGGAGTAGGTTACGTTATTTAACGCCGTGCGTTTTCGCTTTATGGTGGTTCCGCGTTTTGGTGCAAAATAAGTATTGATACAATACTCATCAATACTATACAATGTTTTTGAGCGAAAAACCGTGCTGGTTTACAGTCGTTTTACAAAGCTTTCTTGTGCCGGTGTGTGACAACTTTTCACTCACAAAAGTCGGAGAACAAGTAAGGCCCTGTGGATATGCATCTGTATCACAGCTGTTTCAGTTGTATCACAGAAGTATCAGCTGTATCACTCAGGTATTAGCTGTATCACAGCCAAGGCGGCAATGACTCTAGTCATGATTTTCTGATGACTCGACTCGACAGCTGTATATCCACAGGACCAACAAGTAATACCAGATAGGCTTTGAGGCCATAACATAACCCTATCTGTGAAATAGTTGTTCATAACGCATATAAAGTAGTGAATTTATTCGACTAATAATCTTTATGTTTTATCCGTACAGGTTGATTTGCAAAGTACCGTTAAAAAAATTCATAGCCTATTTTATATAGCTTATAGGAAATCGGATATGAATGCAGATACGGGACCGTGGACTGTGAAAGGAAGATCCCATTTGCACTGTTGCGTTCCAAAATGCAACAATGACTCAAGAATGACGATGAATTTATCTTTTCACAGGTTTCCTGTTAAAGAATGAACAAGGAAAAATGGGTGTTGCTAATCAGTTGTGGTGTGTGGCATGTCTTCTCGCTAACTTCAGGGGCCCGTTGTTTTGAATATCCCTATGTAGTTTCTAATGCATCTGAGACAAGGTCCTTTGTTGTTCCTAATATGCTATTATATTTTGCAATTTGGAAACTAGTACCTTGGCAGTTGGCATGTAATTTGTCCGAATTCCGCAATCTAAAAACTGTAGCATGTAGGCTAATTTGTTTGAATTACTTTTCATGTAGTTTCTAAGGAATCTGGAACTAGGTCCTTCGTTGTTCCTAATATGCTATAATTAGGCTTACCATATTTTGGAAATCTAAAAAGAGGACACTTTTTCAGAAAGTTCAGACATGCAAAATCGGAGAAGAATTCACAAAAACCGGTAAATTTTCCCCACTTCGTGATCGGTTGACTAAAAAAAAAAAAATCATCACTTCGTCATCACTATCGCTCAGAGCTCAAAATACCGTTTTTTTCTCCACATTGCCAGGTGGATGACTAAAAAAAGGTCATCTTTTCGCTCAGAGCTAAAATCGCCGTTTTTCACTCTGAAATAATCACCGGAGCTTAACTTCTGTGCTAATTTGCGGCATATCACTCGCAATTTCCTCCAAATCTGACCTAAATTTTCAAAAAAGAGGACAAAATCTCAAAAAAGAGGA
>ATSW01003965.1:0-20384 GCA_000444245.1 Botryllus schlosseri
GTACTTCTTCCATAGGCAACCTAAAACTACTTGAAGTAGAAGTAGANTTTACTGACNTNAAAAGTACTCAAGTAAGTAAGTAGTTGTGAAAACGATCCTAATTCGTTCACNTGGATTNTAAAAAGGTGNAAATTGAGNTATGCGAAAGNTGACGAGCTTGATTCATATTAATGCATACCAGCAGGTATCCAATTTTCGATAGCATAAGCAATAAGCATTCGTCTACATCATGTGAAGAAAATGATAGCATTGATATGGAAATGCGATGCTAATCATCTGTTTTCTCATAGAACACGTTTTCGAAAATAGCATGGTATGGCGCCATTCCCCATATTATAAGGCCAGTAGTTTAGTCGAAGAGCAATACGGAGAAGTTGTATAGGATACGGNGTAAACACTTTAAGCNTAATTAGTAAACGTTAATAAAAAATATGGTTGACCAAAAAAATGGCATATTATGTAGCTTTATTTCCAGAAATTAAAGGCATTATTACACTTACTTTTGTACTTTAACATGTATGTTATCCAGACAAAAGAACTTATATTAATAATAACTCAAAGTATATGATACTTGGAATTGAAAGTGAAATATAAANACTACTTCTAAAAGCAGAACATGTATTTCATGTTTTTAGTCCAGAAAANTTCGTAGGTGGTATGCTAACACAGCTCTACAACTAAAAAAAGTCAGAGTCCACTTTTCCAGATTGGGACACGCCATGGACAATGTACATGCTAGATTATGATATGACAAGTAAATGTTAGATTGCAAAACATCAGTTTCAAACGTTATGAGAGAGAGAGAGAGCCATATATACTGTGATGAATTATTTCATATGGGTGAAGGACGACAATGTGGTGTGAACGGAACCACGCCAGCCCTCTACCTAAATTATATTCTCTGATACTTTCGTGAAACCATACTGGTCACTCCGTATCCACTGCGCGCGACGCCCGGCGAAAATTCTTGGCTTTACTAAACTTTTATGAAAATTAAACGTTGATACTCCGTAAAGACAGCCCCGAAATTCCTCAGCCTATCTTCCTGATTGGAAGATTGAACTACTTCTACTTGACAAACTGAAAATAGCGAAAAGTAAGTTTTTTGTCAAGTAGATCACAAAATATTACAAAGTAGAAGTAGCAAAAATCATATCTACTTGAGTAAGTACCAGAAGTAGAGGAAAGCTACTTGAGTACTTCGAAAAAGTAGAAGTACTTCGTTACTGACCACCTCTGCACATGACATTGGTCTCTGTCGTTGAATAGTTTTACAGGAGCTTTCAGAGTCACAAATTTAGATGAATGATCAGATGAATATTGTGCGTTTTGTGCAAATTCGAAATCGCTTCTCTGGGGAGTGTCTGTGAATAAGATATAGATGCGCTCTAGCGGTAATTTCCTCTTCGTTGGTGCAGGATGGCTTCTAGTTATGTTCAGTGTTATTCTTGTTGTCTGATTTTAACTTTCATCACTTTATCTTTGCCGCCAATCGTTCCTAATCTGGGACCTCCCTAATCTTGGTAGGAGGTTACGTTATATAGCTCTTTCATTGTCTCAAGTAAGCATTTTTGGATCAAGTTTGGAAATAGCTTCAAGGGTTCCATCCCTATGTTCCATAGCTTACGCAGTCCAGTTTACGCAGTCACTTCGTGATGCTGCCACATATCCTTGGTCTTGGACAGTTGAAGCAAACAGACTTTTTTGAAGGCACATCATTTTACCGTTATTAGGGGTCCCATATTAGGAACGATTGGTGCCAAAGAGGAAGGATTGTTAGGTAAACTCGGGCAACAAGAAAAGGACTAAACTGCTAGAGGCGCACCGCAGCAGCAAGTGGCCAAGTAAACATACAGGGAACTCATCTGTATCTGCAAAAGCAGCTGATTCTCCTCGTTGCAGTGATTTTGAAGTTGAACAATATTTATGCGATAATTCATGTAAATTCACTACTTTGAAAGCCACTGTAAACCAAATAAACAACAGAGATCTATGCCAGGTTTTCGATTGTTGATTTGATTGAGACAGAATCTTGCTTCACATTGATGGTATGATGATAAGACACCATTGGTCGAGTCTTATAGTTTGAAAATGGCATAGGTATCCGCACTTAATGAGTGCTCGGAAGTTCATGAATAATGGTCAAGTACTTAAGGATCCAGCAGATTAAATACCGACCACGCTATGTACATACCAGACGACAGAAGACAGCAAGCCTGTCTCTTACAATCCGTGGAAGATTTCCGGCAAAGATTTCACGACTTTTTGAAAGTCAATCGGTTCTGAACAACCCTAGTGGACATGCCTCCTTTCCGTTTGTGTGTGTAACATTGTGATTTGTTTCAGAGCGGTCATCTACCGTGCATTCGTGTATTCTCCACCACGGAAAGATGCCAGCTTGCGTCGTTCGACGCTCACAAGTTTGGGATATCATGTGTTGCATTCTCTCCCAATTCGCAGTACGTGGTTTCTGTCGGGTTTCAACACGACAACGTTATTAACGTGTGGAATTGGAGGGTGGGTTGTTATGATTTTAGTTACTCTTCCGTTTGCTAGAGTCCTAGATTTCTCTTTTGATAGGTCAGAAATGATTTCCGATGTAAGCTGGCATGAGCCGTGGCAATTGTAGATGTCCTGGTTTTGTATGTGTTTACAAGACTGCCTGCAATTACACAATGCGTACTCATTGTATCATCATATTATACCGATAAACTTTTATCTTTCCCAATGGATTTGACACTTGAATTGATGGGTAGCCTATAGAGCTCAATGTTATGACGAAAAGCAAAATTGATTATACTGCAATGTTATATATTGCGGCTTTATGCAAGCCTAACGGAACAACCGTTTATCTATACTTGAGTACGTCACGAATGTCCAAACCTTTTTCCTGGCGGTCCCCGTTGCACCTTTTATATCCTGTTACGGTCCACACCTTTACTCAAATTATTGAAATTTCTATTAGTAAATTTCCACCAGTCGTTTTATTACCAAGAAGAATCAAACTACCTAATATTAGGGTTACCATAAGTCCTCTTTAAGGAGGATTTGTCCTCCTTCTTCAGGCTCTTGAAAATGTCCTCCAAGAATGCCTAAATGTCCTTCGACTCAACATTTTGTCCTCTTTTTTTCAGAAGTTTGATTAAATATAGGGCAGAGAGACAGTAAATCAGCACAAAGTTGACCTTTTCTTAGTCAACAGACCATGAAGTGGTAAAAATTTACCATTTTGTCAAGATTTTCCTTCGATATTCCAAGTTTGAAAATTTTGAAATAGTGTTTTCCTTTTCCGATTCCAAAATATGTTAACCCTAGCTAATATTGGACAATATTAACTTGCAAACTTTCTATTGCATAGCATAGTACGTATCGACGTTACGACGTATGTGATGAATTGTCTTGCAAATGCAACTACTGCATGGCTTTACACCTATAGATATTTTAGGCTGTCACTCGTGAGTGGTTATCGTCAGCAACTAATAGAGAATTGGAAAGAACATTGTGTAGCCTATCAACAATCGTATCACAAACTGTGACGTCGCTGGCATAAAATTTCGAATAATCGAGGCACTCAAGAGAGCGCCTAAGCTCTATGTACTCTTTTTAGATGGTACACCAACTCTTTCTGATGGTAAAAACTAGGTTAGCGTATTTTGATTAAAGTCAAGGCGCACAAATGATAGTGTGAACAGCCTTTCCCAATCTGAAATTTACGATAGAGGAAACATTTGGCACCCTTGGGATTACTCCAATGATCCTAGACACCATCTCTGACTCGTTGCTCATCCCAAATTTGCCAACCACCCATTTCAAAAGAATTTGTGGGCCTATGAAATGTGCCATTCACGGTGTACGGCTTCTCGATGTACGGCCCTGTAATGGAAGTTTCGGCGGAATACGCATGTGTTCCTTGGAATAATCTCATGTGCCGTTCTTTTCAGAAAAATGCCTTGGCAGCATCGAACAAAGTCTCTGTGAAAGTGAAGGCGGTCGCGTTTTCGGAGAACAGCCGTACTTTCGTCACGGTCGGGAATCGTCACGTCAAGTTTTGGTATATAGAAGAATCAAAAGTGCCAGGTGTAAGTACAGACTTGTTCAAGCTACTTACTTTTCAAAATGCGCAACTAAAACTAGAACTACGGTACTCACTTTTCAAAATCCATGACTGGACCTAGAATTAATGACCTTTGAAAACATGCAACTAACTGACTCGATTCAATTCTGAAGCAGCTCATAATTGATACTATACCGTAATAGAATCTTAAAAGTACTTTTTGGAGGTGCAGAACTTCAATATACAATTGAATAGTGTATTGATATTGAAATCTGTCCGAATATTTTCGGCTGACACTCGTCAGGGGTAATCGTCGGCAACTAGTAGAGAATTGGAAAGAACATTGTATATCAACAATCGTATCACGAAATATGATGTCACCAGCATGACATGAGATCTCAAATAGAGAGAGCGTTCAAGGTACTATTTCAAGATGGTACACAAACTCCTTTTGTGGACAAAGCTTAGGCTGATGTATTTTGACAAAGGTCGACTCCAAGGCACACAGATGAAAGTGTGAGAGGCCCCTTCAAGTCATCCGTGTGCCTTGGAGTCGACCTTTATCAGAATACAAAAGGAGTTCGTGGGCGCATTTATAATTAGTTATTAATTAGTTATGAATAATATAATTTGTTATTGTAAATGTGTCCACCGTAAATATTATTTTATTCAAATCCAAATTTTTCGACAGCAATATCTGTGCTTCCGCTGGCTGGAATTGAACCAAATTTGGTGTGTAGGCTTAAATTAGGTAACCTAACAATTTTTTCAAGTAGTCAGTATCATTTGAGAAAAAAAAGTCATTTTTAAACACTCCTATTGTACAAGTCTGCTCGTAACGTTGTGAACCCTGCGTGTGAGTGTCGCGTGCTACATCGTTGCTTGCTCAACTGTCGTTTTTTATTGTATCGTATGCTCCAATGTCAGGCAACACTTGCAACACAATGGGATCAGACTTCGTTTTCGTTTCAATTTGTTTAAACTCTTTGAATTTTTTTTATTCAGACGGAAACTGTTCCGTTGAAAGGGCGTTCCGGCATCCTGGGATCGATTCGACATCAATTATTCTGCGACGTTGCATGCGGTATTGGCGGTGACAGCGCTTCCACTTATGCTCTTTCTCGATCGGGGATGCTCTGTCAGTTTGACGACGCCAGGAACTTGATCAACTCTGTGCAATTAGAGGTACCGGTCAGGCTTTGGCAATTATGTAATTCTAGTTAGAGTTAGAGCTAGAGTAATAGTGAAATGCGGGTAATCTAATTCTAATNTAATTTGTAAAATATTTTTTGCTTCAATTTTTATTCTAATCTCATTATCTCATTTCTGGTCTAATCAAATTTCCTGAAAATGCTACAGCCAAGCTCGCTGCACAGACANTTACCANTCTCATGCTTATGAATATTAATTCTGAATTGATATGAACTGAACTTGATTCAATGTCCANGTGTCTGTGAATTCAGTATTTCTAATCTAATTTGGAAAGAAACTGTGTAGTTATAATTATAGCTCTCATCTAATTTGGAGAAAACTGTGTAGTTCTGATTCTAATTGAATTTGGAAAAGCTGAACATTTTCTAGCTGTCCAACTCTGGTACCAGCACCGCAAATGTATATTTTTTCATATTTGGTAAGAAATGTAGTACTTGTACTTTTTTGAAGTAGTTACGTTGGCCACTACTTGCACTATTTACTCATGTTATGAGACAAGGCGAAGCTACTTCATACACTTTCGATTTTGTTTTGTGTAAAGTAGTTTGTTAGGTAGCATATGTTTGTGTCACCTTTGCAAGCAACCTCCAAACATTTTCTCAAAATAGGCCTATGTGACTCCTCGGCCAAATCCAGTTTTTCAGACTACTGTTACTTGAGTACTTTCCAGACCTTTTCATTTCTTGTTCCGCTCGAAGCAAGTTTGACAAGTCTTGAAAATCGCTACTTCCGCTTGTGCTCGAGTAGTAATTTACGTCGTTACTTGTACTTTTACTTGAGTACTTTGACTACCCATTCCATCACGACATTTTAGACTAATTGGACAGTTTTTAGTGATATGTATTTTGAAAAGCAGAAGTAGTTTCTGGGTAAGTTTTTATCACTTTTACGAGTGGAATTTATACTCGGGTACCAACACTGACTACTTTGATGACCTCTGAAATCTTTGCCAAACTTGTACAATATTATTTTTTTGTTTTAGACTACCGCTGCCTACTGCATATCGGTGGTGAACGGACATATCGTGTGTGGTTGTGGCGAGGGAAAGATCTTGATTTATAACCCGTCCGATTTCTACCCAATCGCTTCCTTCCTATCTTCAGACGGAGAATCGGGGTAAGATATGGGGGCGGGTGGCAGATGATTTTTCGATTGCTGAACTGATACTCTTGTTGTAGCCTAACTGAGAAAAAATATATCAAGAGAGTTCTAGTTTTGATACTATTCTCCACTGTGGAAATCAGTAAACCTCGATTGGCCGTTTCTCAGCATACGAAACGTGTAGTGCGTGTATGGCTTTGTACAACATGTTTCTTATGCTGCTATATGACCAATCGAGGTTTACATCCTTCCACTGTGGGAAATATTTTGATTTTTTTTCATGTATTTTCAATTTCCAGACTCAACGACACAATAGCCATCAGCATGGACAGCAACAACATGTGGATTCACTGCGTTCATGCCGACCACACACTTAAAGTTTGGGATCTCATCGATTACAATTGCCCGGAACTGCATTCCTCGCACAGCTATCACAGTGAATGCATATGGGATCTCAAGGTAGGAACGTTGATTTTATCTACAGTATAGAGCAGGGATGGGCAATGGGCAATGTTTTCGGCGTCTGAGTATTGCTACGTTGATATCAAGCATAGTATAAAACGGGTTTCAGTACTTGCTATACCTATATTACCCCATTAACAAATTATACAGCAGTAGCCAACATCCCAATCGCACGGATTTGGTTTTTATGATACAATAAACATATGAAATCAAGATTGACCCCGTACATCAGACAACGTAATCAATCAATTTCATTGGTTGGTTGAATAAGCATCATTCGCTCACTACCTACATGTAGGTTATTTTGCTCTTGATGTTGTGTGGTTGCGGGTCAGGCTCATAGCAGAGAGTCACTACATATTCACAAACGGAAAGCTTGATATTTGGAGCAAACTTTCGTAAGAAAGCAAGTAAAATTTTGAGATTGTCAAGGTGCATGCTCTTTTAGTGTTGATTTTTTATGCTGTCAGCGCCATGCATAGAGTGGCCCGCAGTTGAAATGCAATAAATTTCAACCAAAGATGTAATAATGAAGTGAAAATTGTAATATATGAAAAAGGTTCATAGTGCAGAACCTACCAAGGTTCGTTTATGAAAGTGAACCTCTACATTTCCGAGGTTCACACACAGAACACGAACGTGAACCTCACGTTCACACCATCCCTGCTATGTAGCCTACGGCCCCACTCCAGGACATAGTAGTGACGAACTAGCTTCTCCGTTGAACTCTGGACAAATTTACTTTTGCATATCGTCTTACTATCCGCATCGAAATCGCTAGTGGCCATTTAATGTATAGATACCGGGAGTCTCTATGGTCGTGCGATGCGCGAAATTTTTTTTCAGATTCGCAAACAAATTTCGTCACTAATATCAGTAGTTTGACATAGTACTATCAAATATTTATCCCTTCTCAGCCCATGTGATTCACCGGTCGAGTTGATGGAGGGGGTGTTTTCAAAAATGTAGGGCAGCTTATGGATGAGTATGTGTATTTGGGCGGGCCAATCGTTATTAGTCACTCGGTTGCATGCTGTTATATCTTGACCTCCATCAGGATTGTCGGTATAGTGCTAAGATATTGGAATCTCCCGAACCTATACCGGAAACAAATTTCTTTCGTGAGGAGCACACGATTATAAGTTGGTATTTCTATATGGGGCGCATCATTTTCTCCGACGTTAGATTACTGTCATTTTGCAGTAATTAGTTAAATTAGACAACTAGAATTATTTAGTGGTCCAACTCGTCTAAGTATGGCAATAACGGAGCCCTAGATGAAAATCTGAAGTCGGAATACCCTTAGATTTTTTTTACTCATATCAAAGTACCCCAGCCTAGTTTGTGCCAACAAAAGGAGTTTCTGTACCATCTAAAAATAATACATTGAGGTTAAACCATCGTTTGCCTCGATTTATCGAATTTTCATGGCGGTGACGTCATATTGGTTGATACGATTGTTGATATACAATCTCCTTTCCAATTCTCCACTAGTTGCTGACGATTACCTCTGACGAGTTTCAATATGAATATGAATATATAATTCAATTTTTCCCAACAGTTTTTGCACTCAATCTTAAGCGTAACGGTACTTTCATTTTATAACTGTAGGAGAGAAGAGACATGTTGTCCATGATATATTTCTGTTCCAGACTCAGCCGGTGCCCGATGGAAAATCTGAGTTATGTTTCTATTCTTGTTCTAACGACGCCACTGTGAAATTATGGAACACACAAAACGATAACTGTGTAAGTGCCGTGAATTCAATTTAGCTTTTTGATAATTTCACCATTTCGAAACACCACAAGATCGTTATAAAATGAAGGACTCGGGAATTAGAACCCTATGGATATTGGTTTTTTGAGCCGATACCGATGAAACCAATTCTAGCACCTTTCACCAATCACTCCAATATAGTAAGCTGATTAAAATAGGGCTAAAATAAACTAGAAATGATCTCAATTTCATTAGAATGACTGAATTTGCATCAAGCCCAGCTCATATCGAATCAGAGCTCATCCTCACAAGCATAATAATTTCAAATGGGTTTGTACACCAGCATTTTACTCCAATTGATCTAATTAGTATTATCTAGTTGTCTTTTTCTGGTGTCTATTGACAATATTTCCTGTTGAGTAACAAATTGGTAGAGTTTTACACCAATTCCGCAATCATCAATTTGCATCCCGTACCACACCCCTTCCTGTTATGTGTATTTCCACAATCCAGGAAATGAAGCAAAGCTTTTCAGTCAACACTGCCAACCAAGGGGGCGTTCATTCCAACTCAAAAGGCGGCAAACTCGGAATCCGTAGCCTTTGCGTTTCTAACGACGCCAAGCTGCTTGCTGTCGGTGATCGAGCCGGCGTCATTCAGTGAGTGTTGAAGAGCTTTTGACTGGCCAGATGTGGAAATTCTGTAGATCCGAACTAGCTTTGAAGGTTATCCTATCCTATGTAGTCGCTTTAATTATTTCAAGTGAAAGTGGTGCGATTATGACACTTATGCCCTTACGGTTCTATTGTTTTATCTGCTTTATCATTTTGAGTTTGGTGGAGACGGTCAGAACTTAGCCTTTGCTTTGGTTTCAGTTATTTGTTCAGTCTCCATAACACAATGCATTGTTCTACCGTTATTGTTTTTACTTTATAGTTTTTATTTTTCTTTCTCGATTTGTTTTGTCTGGAGTTTGTTTTGTGCTTTTGTGTCCCGAAAATTGTTCTCTCAACGCCAAAATAAATCATTTTGTCTTCTCAACGGAGATTACTCCCACCCCGACCTCATTCAAGAATGGGCATTGTCCGTTAAAAAGTAAATAATGCTGAAAACGCACATCTGTGTGGTGTATGACATTTAACTTGGCCTGATTCAGTGTAGGTTGCTCTGAAAATCTGAAGTTTTTTGTATAGTCAAGTCCATTCATGTGAATTGACCTATTTATCAAATTATTTGCACCCCATTGTAGTGTCACAATATTTACATGAGAAGTTTACCCAAACAAATATAGGAATATTAACTTGGTCTCTTCGCAATCTATCACTGTCAAATTCATTCAGGTCAAAATAAATGATGCTGTTTTTAATATAAACATTTTCGGAGCACTAACTTGGCAATTGAGCGTGCGTTTTGATTTGATAAAAACTTTAGATTCGGAAGCGGAATTTAAAAAAAAAATTCATTTCAAGCCCGCTTTACAATGATTTACCAGTTATGGACTTTTATTGTGGTAAATTCTGTTCGATAGTTAGGTTTATAGTCAACATAGAAAGGATTCCTCGACAATACTCTTTGACTTACTCGCCTGATCACAGATTTAAACAACTACATAATTATAATTAGACTGATTGGAGCGAAATGCCGGCAATCTAATTATAATCTAATTTGTGAAATGTTACGATGTGCTCATTTTAATTTTAACCTAGTTTCCGGTTTTCGTGAAAATACTACATGAGAACTGTACAGTGCGAAACGAGCCAAGCTTGCTGTGTACCAGCACAGACAACCAACTCTGATTTTATATGAAGTGAACAGATTCTTGTTGGAAAGTTACAAGTTTTTTCAAATTCAGCCATTCTCAATCTTATCTAGTTTGGAAATAAGCGTGTAGTTATTATCTAATTCTGATCCAATTTGAAAAAGCTGAGAATTTTCTAGCAGTCCAAATCTGTTTAATAAAATCCTTACATTACAGTATCTATAAAAATGGTGACAACAACTCCCCGAAAGCGAAATTGCAAGTGGATATTCACGGCGGAGATGTTCTTTGCGTTTCGTTCGACCCTTCGAGCGGTATGCTGGCCTCTTCGAGCCGAGACAGATTCATACATGTGCTGGATTCCAATCACTCTCCGACGTACACCATACACGACCATTCTGCTGCTGTCACTGCCGTACAGTTTGCCTTTTTGAACAACAAGGTGTGTTATGCAGCTATCTGTGAATCATTCTGTAACTAGCTCACTGCCCTGTCCTGGTAAACTACTTTGTAACAGTCTATCATGAAATAAAGTACTAGTACTTTCGGGCAGAGGTATTCAAAGCAGTCAGCGTTGCTACTCAAGTAGAAGTAACGGCGCTAATTTCTAGTCAATCACAAGTATACAAGTAGTGATTTTCGGGAAAGGCCAAAACGACTTCAAGTGGAAGGAGTGAAACTGGTTTTGTCGACTTCTGAAACTTACTGCTTTGACTCAAACCACGAAGATTTTAGGGACCAAAAGTACTTTCTTTAGTGATTCGCGCCAGCTGTTGAGAGAGATAGAAATATGAACAAAGTAAAAAATAGAGAAAGAAATTGTAAAATTATGCAAAGTAATAAATGAAAAGATTACCGTAACTAAAAAAGGTAAAAAATCAAAATATTATAATATAANTTATCAGAATTCGGATTTTTCGCTACTCTTCCGAAGAAATGNAGTTTTCACGAAATNCATGACAGTCTGATGTTTTNTCCCCTTTCATTTTTGATTTTATTGTATACAGCTGCGGTTGATTTCGTGCGGAGTCGACAAATCTCTTTACTTTTGCACTGTGGAACAGAACGACGGGAAGGTGGAGATCGTGAGAGACCGACACATTGTGGAGAAGCACGCCATGCATGATATGGCTATTATGAGGTAATAAACCGTTGGCGGAGTGAAATGATTTGGGTATCTGAATTGAGTATTAATTCTAATATGTCGAGTCGAGGAGTGAGAGACGATTTTTTGAGTACTGAAATCGTTCTCTCCTTAACTATTATTCACGAGAATTCTAGTTTTAATACCTTTTCTCAGCATGAGAGCCTAGGCTTGAAATCTCCGTTGCTCACACCGCAGCATAAGAAACATGTAGTACAGTGCTTCCCAACCTTTTTCAGTTCNCGACNCATTTTTCATCCAAATTTCATTGCGCGACGCACCAGGGGGATTAAGGGNNTTAGCAACCCAAAAAAATCAAAATTTTCGATTTTTTTTTCTGGTAAGAAATATTAACACTGTATCTCTACTGTCACCTAATGGCCTTATTTCACCCAAAAAATAACTAAAACTGCAAAATTTCAATTTTATTTTCCTTTGATAATAGGGGNTGTGTTTTTTTTTTCAAGTTCCAACCAAAACATCGCATGTTTCGTTATAAAATATATGATTTGACCGTTACAAAATATATCTATCCATCTTATCTCCTGGTACAAATTTGTTAGATTGTTTTCAGTTGTCATTCTAGCATTCTGGCACTCCTTCTTATCATTACATCGGTAACACTTGTTCATTGACTTTTTACATTTCANATGTTTGATAGTCGTTTTCTCGATTGTAAAATTTTGTTACGTNGCATCACGGTAAACCAAAAATTAGTATGAAATATTTGCCGTAACTGTGTCACTCCAGGTTTTTTGAAAAGCTGAGATTCAGACCTGTGCTATGCTAACAGTTTTTAGNATAGGTCTACCGTGTTAAGAGGTACATAACGTCACAGTAAACTTACAGCAAATTTATGACAAAAATTATGATTTTTTTTTAATTTTTTAATTTNGAAATGAAATTTCTCAGAGATGGGTANCATATAATCATTGAAATTTTCGCATAGCACTGCACTGTCCTAGTACTTCCTNAAGAAGGCGTAAGATCGGAAAAAGGGCTTCACAATATCGAGATTTTGCATTCCCCGTGTTGATGCATTTTCCGTCCTTGAAATCCAGAAAAACCCACAATCTACAGGGTAGAATGANAATTTGTTGTTTTTTGTTTATAGCATAGCGACATCTAGCAACTGTAAAAATTTCATGGTGATGNGGTAGTCATCCGNAATTTA
The DNA here is from genome assembly GCA_000444245.1 of Botryllus schlosseri. Classification (NCBI taxonomy): domain Eukaryota; kingdom Metazoa; phylum Chordata; class Ascidiacea; order Stolidobranchia; family Styelidae; genus Botryllus; species Botryllus schlosseri. The sequence goes on from ATSW01003965.1 coordinate 12,623, forward strand.
GGTTTTTGGGTTGCTAGTCCCNTTGATCCACTGCTCGTGGGCGCCAGTTTTTATGTTGTCAACGCGTTACAGTTGTCTGGTCGCGCCTAGCGTGAACATTCCACGGCTGGATGCCAAGCTCAGCTCTTATTTAGCACGTCGGTGTTGGTGGCGTGCGGCGGACATTTACGCGAGTACGATATCGATTCCGGTAAAAGCGTGAGATATTTGCGAGGCTCCGAAAACTCAACGACGATCATTCGGGTGACGACGGACTTGGACCAAGGTCTCATCGCCATATCCTGCGCCGACAAATTTGTTTATTTGTGGAATTACGCATCAGGTAACTCCATATTTTAATCATGGCGAGATTACCAGGCATTCCCAACCATTTTTCTTTCGTAGCCTCCTGTGAAAATAGATTCGCCCCTTTTTTTAAACCTATTGAAAATTGAAGAAGCGGTATTTTAATTTAAAACTGATTTCTTATAGCAACCCTATCTAGAATCATATCATGATATAAATGCAACACACAACAGCCATGATAGTACATGAATTAATTATCACATGTTCGGTTGATGTGATGGTTGAGCTCAATTTTGCTGTGACAATGTAAGGAAGAATATAAACTCGAGATCAAGAAGTAGCTTTTGACCCTACCAGCATTTTTTATAAATTCCGATTCACTTTGTTACTGACCCCTCTTCTTTTTGAAAGTAGTGAAGCAGGATTTCGTCTGCTTGAGTGACTTACTTGAATGGCGCTGGATTAAATGCTTTTATTTCGCTACTTTTTGGAGCCAGAAGGCTCATTTTTTCAATTCTGCCTGATAGAATGTACTTTCGCTACTGATTTGCATCATTTATGGAGAAAACAACGATTTTATGTGTTGTAAAACAAAATAATGTGATAATTGTTGTAAGTTGGTAAAACCTACTTGAGTACCGGTACAAGCTTTTCCAAATTAGACGAAACAAAATTAGTGAATTCACAAAAACATGGAAGTTGCATTTAATTCTGATTAAGAAAGAAATCCAACAAAATCAAGCTTAGTTCGTAGCGAATCAGAGTTGCTTCTCATAAGGACGAGAATGGAAAATGGCTGAACGGTAAGATTGTCTTCGTTCTACACTGTAGGCCCACAGTTCTGTAGCATTTTCAGGAAAGCCTGAGAGTAGGATTATAATTCCGGCATTTTGTTCAAATTAGCTGTATTTGACAACTAGAGTTATCTAGTTTTTTCAAATCTGGCCCTCATCTATTCTATATTTTTTCCAGGAGAATGTATCTTGGAACTGTCGGGGCACTCTGAAGTCTGCACGGCGCTGGCCTTTTTAAACTCGCCAACGGAACAAAATCTAATTACCGCGTCCGCGGACAGCTGCATTTTTGTATGGAAATTGCATCGTTGCGCTAAATTTGACGAAGTGCTCAATTATCGACTGCGACTCGACGCTCATCCCGAAAATCACAAAGAAAGCGACCCGGCACAAGTTTCCGATTTGAACCGGACCGATTATTTTGGCGGGGGAGATCTAGACCACTCGTTGAGCATGATGAAAACGTGCGACGACGATGTTTGTTTGAGTCCGGACCAGGGTAACGATTCCACGGGTAACGAACTGAGCGACACCCTGGCGTCAGACGAAGAAACGTCGAGGACGGGCGCCAACCTTTTGGACATGGACATGTCCTTGCCTACTTGGCTAACGGGCGAGAAAGATAAGGTGATCAAAAAGCAAGTGCCAGGCGGTAAATGGGCCAATCGCTTTCAGGTATGTTAAGTACTTACAAGTAGGGCTGAATAGTATATTCATATTGAAATAAACCCGAATATTTTCGGCTGACACTCGTCGGTGGTAATCGTCAGCAACTAGTAGAGAATATACGGCGCCATCCGACCAATGGGATCGCAAAGACCACTCATGTACGGGCTGCCAAAAACTCACAAAGACAATGTCCCAGTGAGACCCATACTTTCCATGATCGGGTCTGCTCAACATCAGCTGGCAAAATGGCTTGGAACCTGTTCAAGAATTGTATGGCACACTTTCGCTGATGAAATACGAAACCTGGATTTGTAGAATCCAGTCCAGTTTCTGAGCTCATTTGATATCTCTAGTCTCTTTAAGAACGTTCCGCTGCAAGAGACTATTGATATGTGTGCCAAGGCGCTGTACGCTGTACCGTGGTAAGGGACCACCACCATAAATCCCGTTGAGCTTTTACAGGCTGCAACCTGTTCTGTAAAGTTTAGCTTTAACAATGTCATGTTTAGACAAAAGGCGATAGGTATTGGGTAGTCCCCTGGGACCTATTTTAGCTAACATTTTCATAGGATATTATGAGGGCGAGCTTCTCTCCCAGCGTGAGTCCATCAAACCACTGTTGTACCGCTGATATGGAGATGATTCTTTTGTCATATTCAGGAATGTGACTGAGTGTGATCAATTTCTCATTTCCTTAAACTCGCTTCACCAGGCCTTGCAATTCACAATTAAAAAAGAACGCAATAACTCACTATAATTTTGGACGTCTTAGTTGAAAAGCACAATACCAACAAATTTGAAACGTCTGTCTTCAGGAAACCGACATTCACAGGCCAATACCTTCGTTGGAATTCATTTAGTCCTCAACGCAGAAAAATCAACCTCATAGGCACCCTCGTGCATAGAGCGTTAATGATATGTTCGGGTAACAAATGAGTTTAGAACTTGACAACATCCGCAAAATTTTACTTGATAACGGTTACCCTGAACACGTCATCAATCGCGACATAGAAAGGAAATTAACGCAATTCAATGCAGAAAAGTCAACGAAGCTGAACGAACGAACAACCAAGGATGTTTATATCCATCTACCTTGGATTGGTCCCATTTCCACCCGCTTTGAAAAACAATTATTTCTCCGATCAGTAAGTGTTACGACACAGTCAAAACCAATGTGATTTTTACGACTACACAACTGCTCCCTTCAACACGCTCCCTGCACTTCAACTAAGTAATGTAGTGTACAAATATAAGTGCCACTGTGATTGTGGCTATGTGGGAAGAACGTCAAAGCGTATGCAGGAACGCATAAACCATGAACATCTGAACGCATAAACGCATAAACATCTGAGATAATCCGATTTGTGCGAATAATTATCGAGACGACAGATTTCACGTCATTGGGAGGGGCCGTTCACACTTCCATTTGTGTGCCTTGGAGTCGACTTTTATCAAAATACACCAACCCAAACTCTGTCAACAAAAGGAGTTTGTCCACCTAAAAATAGTACATTGAACACTCTCTCTCTCTCATGCTGGTGTCGTCATATTTTGTGATTCGATTGTTGATATACAATGTTCTTTCTAATTCTCTACTAGTTGCTAACGATTTCCCCTGACGAGTGTCAGCCAAAAATATTCGGGTTCATTTCAATATCAATATACTGTTATTTGGCATTCATTGACAGAATCAATATAACTTCCTGGACACGCCGCGTACCGTGACGGACTGGGACGACATGGCAGACAGAGACGACAACATCAGCCGGGACTCCTTGTCTGAAAACAGCGACTCTGGCGAAGTATGCCAAAACGGTACGGGCACTCCTGGCAATGAAACTATCGCAGACAGCACGGAAGATATCGTAAATAACAAAGACGAATCATCTCAAGCGATTCTCGGAGGTACAGAACTTCAATATACATTAGAATAGTCAATTCAGCTTAAAGTAAACGCGAATATACTTCGATATCAAGTAGATTTTTCCTACTTGCACTACTTTCTCAAATTGTTATGATTTTTACTACTTCTACTTCTACCGAAGTTTTCAAGTCAAGACTTGGCCTAGAATACGTAACTCTTTCACATACTTAGACATCGCTACTTCTACTTTTACATTATCAGCAATTCACGACACTACTTTTACCGGAGTATACAACTCAATAATAAATTGATATTGAAATGAACGAGAATATTTTCGGCTGACACTCGTTAGTAGTAATTATCAGCAAAGAATTGAAACAAACGTCGTATGTCAACAAAGTAGTCACAAAATGCAACTACTTCTACTTGACGGTTTTCAGTGTTCTAGGCAAAACTAGGTCGGAAATAGTTACTTTTGTACTTACGTAGCAAGTTCTACTTGAGTATACAATGTGAATAAATTATTCCAAGATGAATCGGCCACGGAGTCTCCGGTAGCATCAGAGACATCAGACGTGGCGCAGGACTCAAAAGTTTCGCCGGGATGTGACAGTGTCTCTGATATGTGCAAAGAGAACGACATGCACACGACTAGCACGCCGTCAGACGGAGACAATATGGTGACCAACAATGAATCTAGCGACGCAGCAAATACGAAAGAGTCTTCGGACGCTACCTTTGATGAGAGCTTGGTTTTTGAGGAGGCTGTTTCCAATCAGCCCGACTCCGCTCGAACAAATGGTGGGTGACGATTTTAGCAGGGTTGTAACCGAATCACAAGTTAATCCTACGTTCATAGTTTTGACTCGAGTCAAGCTGAGTCATTTCCAATTCATCAACGAGTCACAGCATCACAACACTGATTGAGTGATATTCAATGTCCGCATTCAAAATAGAGTTATTGTCCTCTAATTCGGAAAAACTGAAAGTTTTCTAGTTGTCCAACTTTTCTCACCAGAACACTTTTGACAGGGATGTAACCAAGTCACAAGGCTCCGAGTCGCAAGTCAATTTCACTTTTATAGTTTTGACTCGAGTCCAGTCGAGTCATTTTCAAATCACCACCACGTCAAGTCCAAGTCAGCGAGCAGAGGGTTGAGTCTGAGTCCAAGTTATTGTGTTCACTGCTCAGTTTCCGGTTTAACTCTGGTGATATTGAATGGTTCGCATTTATAATATACTAATTTCCTCACGTTTAGCAGTTTCTGGTCGCATTTTCAAATACCAGTGCCAATAGAAAAAAGCCCAATAGTGTGGTTACTGGTTACTTTACTATTCTTCGAAATGACAATGAAATGTCGGTCTTGGCCGTCTTGGTTTGAGTTAGCGTAATGACTCGATTCATTACAACCCTGACTTTTGAAATGTTGCGTATTCTATGTAAAGTAGTTTGATAGATGAGTTGATTTAGATTTACTGTAACATGAATCGATTGTTTTTTATACAGGCGGTGCGACATTGTCTAGCAACTACGAGTCTGCGGTAGAAGGCAGTGACGATGGCGTGATATCATCGCCAGTGCATACCACCGCAATGCCAGAAGAATCAGGGCCAGAACACAATTCTGTGCAGCCTGTAAATGACGCCGCAACAAATAATGGCGGCAGCATCAATAAAGAAGAGTCTGCTGCCGAAGGTCAAGTCCATAAACATGAACAAACTCCAGTCGAATCAGGAGATCCAAAGATACCGCCGGCCTTTGCGGATTTTCTCAAAAATCTGGACAGGAAACGTCCGAGAAGCACGCCAAAGTCTCTGCCTGTCCGTAGACAATATCATTTCGACCAGCCCCAGAACGGCAGGGATCCGCGCACTTCAGCGTTACCTACTTATTCTTTGACGTCCTTTGAAAAGAATGATGCTTCACAAAGTACAAAAGGTGAGTGTTGAAATCCGATAAATCCGATAATTCTACTCGTCTAATTTGACTAATCAGAGCGAAATGCGGATACTCCAATTCTCATTCGAATTTCCTGAAATTTCTACAGAAGTATTGTGCAGGGTTGTAATGACTCGATTTGAAATTTTTTGTTGACTTGACTTGACTCGAATCATTTTCAAATCATCAAATTTAAAATGACTCGATTCACTCGAGTCAATTCATATGTTGACGACTCGACCAACTCACATGACTCGAGATGTTCTAGTCCTGACTCGATTCATTACGATCCTGGAAAATGCATTGAAATCATTCTCTTGGTTAATTCACTCTTAGTTGAGTGAAGATGCTTATGGCTTNNNTATTCACCGTTTTTGAGGCAGTTTGTTAGGACACCCAATGATATTAGTCATCGTAAAATGCAGTACTCGAAAATACCGGTCAGGCCTAATCATTTTCAGTGTTTTGTGAGGTAGAGTTTCTATAGTAGGCTATTGCCAACATTCACATANCAGCCGATTAGTCCTTGATATTGATTTACTCAGTCATTAGCTACAGCGCGCATATGATATTTCTCATGACAATTATGTCCTTCACTACTATTTTGAGCATGTAGCAGAATGCACATTACTCTGGATAAATATTCCTCAGAAAACGCCTGTCCGTTGTACTTCCTCGTATGTAAATTGCATTTCTCGCTGCATTCTTACTTCATGGAATGGAAAAAACGATCGATTTGCAAAATAAATTGGGAGCCTAATTAGCACTGCTTATATATAGTAGGATTTCAGTGGTTTTTTTGCCTATTATGTAGTCGGTACCCGTTGTTTTATCTCCACACTGCATATTTATGTAGACCTGCAAATGCATGGGTAAGCTGCACCATTACATTCACGATTCACTCGCTCTCATTGAAATGTGACCCCACTCAAAGCAATGGCCAGTGATGGAGAACTTCTACTTTTGGTAATGCTGATGTAGGTTTTCTTGCTTGTACTTCTACTTTCACAGTTTTTAGTCGAAACTTGTTTACTTTTCACATTTCGAGTGAAGCTGTCATAAACACTGCCAGAAATCGCGTGGAAATGCAGAGATATGATACACCATTTCCTTGCTATTTCACTCCGAATTAATTTGTCTCTTTTTTTGATAGGAGACGAGTCCACCACGTCTGCAGGCTGTCAGAAGGTCGTGGAAAATCTCGTGAATGCATATGAGGAAGCAGAGTCTATGTATCAAAAAGTAAGAGAAATTGTGCTTGACCAAATGACCATAGTCTCAGCCATTCGCAAAAGCTACCAAAGGGAAATTTTGCTGTAGTGATTCCAAAATCGAACCAAATCTGCCTTAAGTAGAAGTAGGTGATGAACACGGAACAGTGGCGATCGGTAACGAAATGGTCCTACTTTTGTAAAGTAGTCAAGTAGATTTTGCCACATGCACCGCTTGAGTGGTCATGTTTTTTTACTGCCTTCGTTTCAACCTCAACAGTGGTTTAGAGAAAACTGCTCACTTGTGTCATTTTAGATTTTAGAAAGTGGATGATGGTTTTCGAAAAGTTTGCGTGACTTTTCAGAGTGAAAGCGTCAAAAAGAACTGTGCGAAATAACCATGACGGCAACTGCTAAATATTTTCTATGAACAACCAAAAGTACGCAACCCCCGAGCAGATCTGCTTTCTGAACTACTTGCCCGAGCACACATTTTGTACTTGTGCTTCCACGTCCAGACGTTTTGACACGTCTCGGGAATCGCAACATCCAATTGAGAAGTGATTTACTACAATGCCCGTATTTTTAGACTGTCGCCTGAATATGTCGTTGAAAGCGAGGTTCTAACCAATGTTCCTTCTAAGCTGCTCACGTGCTGACACGGTCTCTGCGCACAGAAAATCTGAAATGCCGACCTTTCTCTTAGTCGTTACGCACTGTTGTCCAAGAGTCTGCGCAGTGAGTGGGTGAGTGTGCGCAGACTCGTCAAAAATTAGAGGGAACATTGGTTCTAACCAAGTCTCAAGGTTCCGAGTCGCAAGTCAATCTCACTTTTACAGTTTTGAATTGAGTCAAGTCGAGTCATTTTTTATTCTCCACCGAGTCAAGTCCAAGTCAGTGAGTAGAGGGTCGAGTGACGGTCACAGTGTTGTGACTGGAGTCCGAGTCCAAGTCATTGCGTTCACTGTTCAGTTCTGAGTTCAATCCGGTTCAACCCACC
>ATSW01003967.1:0-15848 GCA_000444245.1 Botryllus schlosseri
GCCCTACTAATCAATCGAAAATTTTGCTAGTCGAGGTGATTGAGGGTACTCAACCGTGAGTCACGTGTTTCGCATGCATTTCATTGACAACACAAGGCGGTGAGGTGATTCTCATTTGCTTTGGCATATGAACGGGCGCTGCTGGGATGAATATAGATATTAGCCAAGAAAAAACTATAAGACACCATTTGAAGAGTTTACTTCGTTTGGTAACGCAGTATCAAGATTTCTTAGACTCCTTCATTATAGAATTTTTCATTGAAGATCACTGGAAAAAAGTGCCCGAAGGATGGAGAAAGATATTCGAAAATATGGAACCAAGCGAATTCAGTGACCAGATCTTTGAAGAACATCCCCAGAACGGCTATACCCATGTTCTGCCACTCTCCCTGCTTGCGTTTAAAACATGTTGTTCATCCTTTGGAGTATCCAGACACTACAATACTGCCATTGATATTGGAGAATTTAATTTAATTCCTTGCCAAAGTAAAATGATCGATCACATTTTCAGAAAACATGTTAAACCAAAAAAGCAGCATGAAATCAGAAAATTGGGTGAAGTGATAAGGAATGAAATGAATTTTTCAGAAATAACGAGGGTTGTTGATGTTGGTGCTGGTCATGGGCATCTATCACGTCTGCTAGCTGTTGGTTATGATATTCCGGTATCTTCATTTGAACTGAATGCTGACAGAGTGATACGAGCAAAAGAAATGGATGATGAGTGTATCAAGTGCATCTATAAAAAGAACCCACATGGCCCTAAAGTAGTGCCGTCACATAATGCCAAGTTTATTGAGCCATTTTTAACTTCCCGTGAGTTCCTGGATTTGTTCGGAGACCTTGTACCCGTAGAAAAATTTTTACTAACTGGTCTTCATGCATGTGGGGATTTGAGTGCAACTATGTTACATACATTTGTAAATTGCAAAGAAGTACAATCTCTTGTTTCAATATCTTGTTGTTATATGAAGTTATCAACTTGTGGCGATTTCACCGGAAGAAGTTGTTTCTATGGATATCCAATGAGTTCATATGTACGATCCATCCCATATTATCACTTGAGTTACAAAAGCAGAGCAACTGCTTGTCATGCGAATGAAAACTTCGCAAAAAACCTCCGTACAAATGGTGATCAATTGCGGGTGCACTGTTGCCGTTCTGTTTTAGAATCATTAATTAGAAAATCGCGACCCGAAATGGTAAGACCTGGTGTCCAAATTTCTCAAAAAATACAGTTATATGACTTTGAAAAATATGTCAAAATTGCGTTTGAAAAGATTGGTATGTCAGATCATTTGTCTGATGACATCAACGGCGAAGAGGTGAAGTCTATGTTGTCACAGTGGAAGAAAGTGATAATGTATTATTCGCTTAGTTTATTACTCGCACCTTTGGTAGAAACTGTGATTTTACTTGATAGAGGAATATATTTATTAGAGAATGGGTTTCCATCTCGCGTGGAGTGTATTTTTGATCCGTCACTGTCTCCAAGGTGTTTTGCGTTGATTGCGAATAAAAATTTTGACAAGTAGTTTGAAGTGCAACAGTGATCTCTAATCTGACCCTATTGAATAAATGCTGATATATGTTTTTGACTCTGAACTAGTCGAGGACTGGTGTGACCCGAGTTATGTTGACAGCAGTGCTAGAAAATTCTACTCCTGAAGTTGGTGATTTCCTAAATCAAATAAAAGTAAAATTTTAAATCATGTGTTACTGCCTTACTGGATACGGCACCATTTATTGACCACAATAGTCTATGAGCTGCAATAATTTGTCAATGTTGAACATTTGCGGTCAGTCCACAGAGCAAAAATGGTTGCAGACCCCTGAACTGATATCCATTGACATTATCTCAATTCTCTACCAGTGTCACATTCAATTGCAATTGCCTGTAGACTTGCGAATCATATAGGCCTACTTGCTCTTAAATTTAGATAGCTAGCATGTGATTCAAAATTTTTGGTATTGAATACTTATACAACAATGTTTACATACATGCTGCCAGTTTTGAGTGCTGGCTTGAATCCATTCAACCAGTTATTTCTAAATTCAGGCTTGCTAGTTATCACACTTATTGATGGCTGGAGCTGAACAGAACAGACTGCAAAGTATGCATTTAAGGTGATGTTCAAAGACTCGCATTATGTTTATGAAACCTAATATTTAGGTCTTTTGCGATTTGCTGTTGATGCAGGCTCTCATGGGGAAGATCCCAACAGACCTGTGACACAGGTCAGCACGGAAAACCGAGCTTGGCTCAATCAAGCAATTCAAGAGTATTCTGCTCATGCAGTTGACCCGGTATGTTCACCAGTATGACCTCTTCTATCAGTGCTTACTTATTACCACAGACGTGTTCAGAAGCAGTCAGTAAATTTCTAATCAACTAGAAGCGGAGGTGGCCAGTAACAACTTTTTCTACATACTAGGGCACAACGATGACCTTTGATTACATTTTTATCCTTGGTATTGGTAATTCAGCGGTAAATTTGAAGATTTCGGAATGTAATTCGAACTATAATCTGACTAGAGAAGGCTATGAAAAGCTTGTAATGGGTCAGAGCCAGGGTTATAACCAAGTCATAAGTCAATTTTACTTTTATAGTTTTGACTCAAGTCGAGTCATTTTCACTTCACCACCGAGTCAAGTCAGAGAGCAATGGGTCGAGTCAGCATAAAGACTCACGTCAAAGTCATAGAGTTCCTAATTGAGATCAAGACGGGTTCTCGCTTCTGTGAGATGATTTATTTGGTCATGTGCAGTGACTCGGGTACAAATCGAGTCACTGCTCAAATTGACTCCATATGAGTCATTTTCCATTTTTGAGAAAATGACTTGAGTCAAGTCGAATTGTGACTCGAGTCATTACAACCCTGGTCAGAATATTGACACAGTGATTTCTATAATATTAAGGAGAACACCGCCTTGTTGCATGGTAGAATACACAATCAGGGACAATAGGAATAAACAAAGCAAGCCAATGAATATCTATATGCTTCGTAAATACTGTACCGTGTGTGTGCAGGCTACCAGTATTTGTTTACTATTAACATTTTTTAATGCAGGTGCAATGCTTAAAAGCGCACTTGACTACAATTCATCGGTTCCTCCATCCAGTGGAAGAGGCAGACAAAAATATTGAGCAATCAGATGTTAACCATGCTCTCACTGAAGTACACGAGTTTTGCGAAGACTTTGATCTTGCAAGAGATCTCCATCAGATCGGCGGTTTTGATGTCTGAGAATGTTTGGATCATGCCAATACTGAAATTCGGTGAGATATGAACCGTTTCTACTTTTTAAACCAAGTCAAACCACCGTACAAATTTTCTCCATGAATAAACTGGCGTCATTTTCGATGGCAAAAAGTTCGATCATTGTGTAAATAAACATAGGCTACCATTGGGTTACCATATGTCGTCCTTTTTTAGGAAATCGAAAATGTACACCTTTTGTCAATTCGTCGTCCTTTACATCTTTGACGGCTAGGCTAATGGACAGGGTCAGCCGAAAAATCTCCATAACTGACGCGAAAAACATAGCTTTGACAGGCACAACAGAAAACAAAAATGGCATAAATGACGCGAAATCTGTTGCATGGATGTTCGAGCGGGTCTTTCGGAAGTCGGACTGGAAAAATGACCATTTTTTAGTCAGTATTTACAGTATTTACATAAAAGTGGGTTATCCGGGAGTCAAGTTGAAAAAACAACCTTTTTTAGTCAGCAAGGGGGGATTTCCTGTAAAAATATTCGAATCAGCAGTTCTCTACTCTACTACGATTTGTCTCTCCTGCCAATGAAACGACCGCTGATTTCCACCTCAAATTTTTGACACTAGTAACTTCGTTCTCTTGACATTGTCCCGGACATGGTTTTTTATGCAATCATGTTTGTAATGAATAAACAGCCGATGGAGGGATGGATGAGGTTAAATGACCACTTGACCAGTCTAGCAATAAATGTAGTTGACTTTCAAGGATAAGCTCAAGCTGGGCAATGCCACTTTGAATGAATTGCATGTTTTAAAATTGGCACCATGAATTATAATTATTTACTATCTTCATCATTATGCAATTGCATTACTATAATGCTTTTACAAATGATGCAGTGACATTTTACATTTTGTATTCCTTTATGATCTGCAGAGCCAAAGCGTGCGGTGTGATTGGCGGCGCATGTCAAAACCACGAATATTGTCAAAATGCTCTAATTGAAATGAATGTGTTGTCATGTCTTATTGACCTAATGAACAGATCCATTGAACGCAGTAGTGATGGTAAGTGCAACTATATTTCGTTTGAGTGTGTGCAACGGCCTACTCGCAATTTTTGCGGTTTAGATGATACCGAGAAACTCAAGATTTTCTTTGCACTATCGTGCCTTGTGCGTGGGAATGAAAGGGCTTTGTCTTGTTTCGAGGAACAAGACGGATTCTCCACAATCGTCAGAGTGTTGCAACTCAACAAGCGCCGGCTATCGGTGAAAACCATGTTCTTCATCAGATCCTTGTGTCAAGAAGACGCGAAATATGCCAAGTATGTGCTGGCCTAATTTCTGACTAAAATTAGATTTTCAATATACGCATTCATTTCTGCAGATCCTCCCTGACATCAGAACAAGTCTTGTGTTCTCTAGTAGGAACATGCCGTAAGCCATGCTGTTCTCGTCTGTTTCAGGGTGTTTCATGGACGAGGAGCAGAGATTCAAATCATGGGATTGCTGAAAGAATATATCGACGAGTTGTGCAGCGATGGAGAAGCGGAATACGATGTTGAAATAGAAGTTATTCTGGAGTGTTTGGAACGTCTCATGGCTAATTCCGAGGAAGCTAAAACTGAATGCTGCAATCCGAGGTATATTATGTGATCTCAACCATTGCGACTCATAAATTAGGATAATTAAAGAGTTACGGTCAACGACCAGAGATAGTAGTAGAAGTAGTAAGTGTAAGTGACTTGGTGAAGTACATGTCAAAACTAAGTTTAGTTAAAATTATGGTTGGGATCAATAAGTAGGTTTGGTTGGTTGTAGGATGCAACACAAAATAGCAGTACAATTTCCTACTAATATAAATTCAGTTACCACAGTACCTGGTGGTATAGTAGTTTGTTTTTTTCTCAGCTATCATCTGGGATCGTTACTCTATCGTTTAAAAAACCGGTGTACAACTGACGAAACCGCAGAATGCGTGCGTTATTGCGACAAGATTCTCAGTCTATGCTTTGACGATGTGGATGCTGACGACCGATGACACCGGATGTAGAGTGGAACTTTACTCTGTGCAGCTCCATGAGCAAGAATTCACCATATCGAGGCTGACTGCATGAACTGGAACGCAATGAAATTTTGTTTGGTCATCATCGTGTTAACATACCAGTTTGCAATGATTCGCTGATTTGAAATACAGTACGAATGAAAAAGAAAAAAATTTGCAGTCGCTAGTTTGGTGAAACAAAAAAAAACACAATGGCATGATAAGGCTGTAGGGAAAAAATAACTTGCTCAAGAAGGGTATTCTTCCGTTACCCATTCTTCTGTATGCTGATGCACCGTAACCTCATTCGCAAGGGTCGGTACATCCTCCGCACTGACTGTAAATCAACAAGAGTGAATTATAAGTTTGTGTGCTAGCGGACCTGCGGTACCGCAGTTACCTGTTAAGATTTGGTGCCCCTCTCTTATGAGTGGGATTTCCGTCGAAGTTTCGACCTCTATGATGTCGCCGTTGATGGCGTTCTGCGTCACTCTGAATTGCACGGCTGTAGAAAAGAGCAGATAGTTATAATGTGCAGCTTTAGATTTAAGTTACCAGTTGCCTGAATATTCATAAGTACCACCAACCTTTTCAGAGTACCTGGGTAGATTTTGTCTTGTGTTACTTCGTCAAGTGACTTGTTTTTTGACATTTGCAAAACGATTTCGAAAGTAGAATATAGGTTTGGGATTGGTTTGTGTTACATTAGCAATCAACTTGTCCAAATAGACCATGTATGAGTTTTCTTTACTTGAGTAGCGATTCCGGCTACTTTAACCACCTGCGGTCAATTCTGTCGGGGCATTCCTCATGCAGGATACGTACACCTCGGCACTAACCCTCACCTGGTTGGAAAGTATGCATCCCAGGCAGTGTCTGAACCGGGCTTTCCGCTCCCTGATTTCCATTCGCTGCTGTAACCCGGCTGAATGTCGACATGGGTGGAACTGAGGCTGATCTCGATGCGTCCGGTAGTGGGCCCGGAGTATGATCTGAAAATGTCCAAAACACGGTACAGTGGATGTCCCTCGGAGTTGTTGCGAATATCAGCAATAAGCATACCTGTTAACGTATCGACTGTGACTGCATTTCCGGAAATCGTCTGAAAATAGTGCAAAAGCTTTGTGTGAAGTCATGGAATAATGTTTGAGCGCTGTGTAATTGTGTATCACAGAGGTGTAACAATAGGGTTACCATATTTTGGTAATCTGAAAAGAGGACACTCTTTCAAATTTTTAGACTTACAACGCTGGAGTAGAATCCTGAAAAAATGCCAAATTTTTCCTGACATTGTGGTCGGTTGACTAAAAAATGAAAAAAAAGGTCATTTTTCTGGCTCAAGTACCAATAACCATGTCGGACCGTTACTTGGGTGCTGAATTCCTGTAACTCATTCCAATTTTGATGTGCATTTAAATAAAAAAGAGGACGTATGGTAACCCTATGTAACAAAGTACTTCTCCTTTTTCAGAGTAGTCCAGTAGGTTTTGCCTAATTGCACTACTTCTACGCAATAGCTATTCTTACTCAACAGCTACAACTATGGTGAGTGAAATTGAACATAACAACTGGGCGCAGGGTTTTAACCAAGTCACAAGGTTCCGAGTCACAACTCAATCTGACTTTTACAGTTTTGACTTGAGTCAAGTCGAGTCATTTTCAATTCACCACCGAGTCCAGTCCAAGTAAGTGAGTAGAGGGTCGAGTCCAAGTCATTGTGTGACTTGTTCTGTTCAGTTTTGTGTTCAATCCAGTACAAACCACTTTTTTCAACTCTGCTCGAGTGATATAGAATGGCTCACCTTCATAGTATAGTAATTATCACCAGTCCTGACAGTTTCTGGCCCTATTTTCCAAGTATCAGGACTGACAGACGAAATACCAATAATGTGGTAACTTCGAAGTCCTCGTCTCGAGTCACATGACTTGGGTACATGACTCAAGTAGAGTCATTTTACACATTTGGAAAAATGACTCAAGTCGAGTCACCAAAAAATCATGACTCGCGTCATTACAACCATGACTGAGCGACTGCTACTGAGCACTGACCAGAGTACTTTTTGAACCTAGATTTTTAAAATTTCACTCAAAGCAGTTTTGATGTACCACGGCAGTGCTTTTCAACCTGTGTGACGGTTCGCACGTGTGCGAATGAAAAAATTTACAGTGCGAATGACGAAGGTGGTGCGAACAGTGCGAATGAAAATCCGGATCAAGTGCGAATGAAAATCGTGATTAATTGTTAACTTTTCTGACGTGGAATAATTCAAATAAACCTAATAGGAAATTTAAGATCAGTGTAGCTAACTTTTGTAGTTGCGGCGCAATTGTAAAAACTTAATACGACACGCCGCTCATCGTAGCTCTCACAAGCCGTAGTGACTTGATATTTCCGCACTCTAATTATTACATAACCAAAGGCCTGGTTTGAAGCTGGTGTAGTGGCAGTATAGAGATCTCTACAATCTCTATAGTGGCAGACATGCAGTATATCAGCCCGTCTGAGCCTGCGACAGGCTGAAAAAATGACGTCAAATTGACTTTCTGCTTTCTTTCGCTAAACAATCATCATATTTTCGTAATAACTGTTCGATTTGCGCGAGGCACGAGGATAGTAGTAAATACCGTAATTACAGACTCACATTTGCAAGTTACTGTAACGCAAATTTTTACCCCTTCAACAGTTATTAAAGTATGGACCGCAAAGAGTATAATTTTGGGTCAACACGGTGCCAGAGCTATCTACCAATATATATGTAATATTTATTGAATTTATCGTGAGAATTCATGATAAGATTTGTCCGACTGTTTGTTCCGGAAAACATGGTCGAAGACCGTTGGGATGAACTAGTGTAGGGGTGTGCAACGAGCGAGTTCAGGCCTATGAGACTCATTCATTTCGAGGCCAACCCCTTCTGCTTCGGGGCACATGAAGACGTAAAGTTTTGNCGAACAAACCGCTGATAAAATGCGGTGCCNAAAACATAAACGGCGACAAAACCTCGGTCNAAAAATTANCGATGCTGGATGGCCAAACCTTTCTAGATGGATTGGATATGCTCCGTTGTCTTCACGGAATAGTCCCGTTCTTGCAATCTTAGTAGACAGTAGTACAACAACTGCGATACGCAGAGGAATTTAATTCGCCNTGATTTGAAATAGCNTGCGTCAAACATGTTTTGTAGAGCTGTGTTGGATAGAATTGTGGTGTTCGCGTTCTGTATGTCATACATGACCGTAAAATCGTAGCATACAAATGTAATATTAAAAATAAATTCCTTTTCATGGGTGGGGCTCGGGTCGCGAGATGTCACAAAAACTCAGATTTTGGGGGTTGTCTAAAAGCTGCTTTACCGTTATTAAACTGTCATGAATTCTCAAGCTAGATTGAGCTAAAGAGTAGAACACACAGTATCGTGAGTGTATTTGCTCTTCTTATAAACTTGCGAGACAGAAGTTGGAGCAACGTATCATCAGGTAGCGAGCTCTGATGTACCTACTCTCCTTGATCGTTTCGCACTTTATGTGCCAAAGAAATAAAGAAAAAGCCTCAACACAATCATGTGGGTTTTTCATCCTTTCGACAAACTGGAGCCTCTCGGGACCTTTGTGTCAGCTCTCAAATACGATTTCTGCCAGCAAGCACTTTTCTCTCGCGAAAAATACGCTTCATTTTGGATAGGAGGGCAGAACAGATTTCAAGACCTGGCCATCCAAGCACTAGTAGACGTTTTTGTACAAATACCCATTAACATTGATTGGCCGAGAAGGGTTTTAGCGACATAATTGAAAGCAAAACGAACGAAAAAGGTGGCTTTTTATTAAGACACTTGATAGCTTAAGCCACATAGTAGCCAATTTGTTGCACATCTGAACAAAATGTTTTCAAGTAGGCCTATATTCATCTACTTTTTTTATAACAATTTTCGATTAGTTTGTGCGAATGAAATTTATTTTACAAAAAAAGTGCGAACGGAGCACAAAAAGGTTGAAAAGCACTGTACCACGGGAATCCACTACTGGTGCTTATAATAGAGTATAAATTCACCGCGTAACTTCTAGTAGATGACTAGGGCTGGGCACAACGATTGAAGTGCTCAAATCTGAATCATATCAATCGTAATGATTCGAGTAGAGCAGTATTTCCGGTACAGAAATTCAGCTCCCTCAAATTACGAGTTACTCTATCAGTTTGAACTGTTTTCAATTCTTTCCTCCTAACGAACAGCCTACCAATATCCATGCGAGTGACCTTCGTGTGAAGCGGTAATGTACCTACAACGCATGATCACGACACACGCCGTGTCTAGTCATACTCAAGAACGACAAAATTATTCTGATCAAGTGCGAGTGGCATTATATTATTAAAGGTACAATCTGAACTTTGCAATTGTTGTTACTGTATATGACATAAAAATGATGATTTTGTCCTGCCAG
Source organism: Botryllus schlosseri (assembly GCA_000444245.1). Lineage (NCBI taxonomy): Eukaryota > Metazoa > Chordata > Ascidiacea > Stolidobranchia > Styelidae > Botryllus > Botryllus schlosseri. The sequence goes on from ATSW01003967.1 coordinate 9,701, forward strand.
ACGGATAGGGCACGTAAAATTGACGACTATGGGTATGTAAAATAAAGTATTAGTCGAGTGGAATATCATGAAATATATGAAATGTTCAAATACGTTCCTTTTATGATATATTACTCTTTAGTGGATAGGGGCTTGTAATTTCAGTACTCAAAGAAGAGTGTCTCACTACTCAACTCGAATCATCACAATACTCCATTCGGATCATTCTGCCCAGCCCTATTGATGACATGAGCCGGTTAACGACAAATTAATAGCACCCATTGACTCACGTAAGACTGGGCCGGCATCATGTAAGACACCATCAGCCCCGGCACTTGGGACTGGTCGATCGGCGACGGATTCGGGTCCACGACCACCGGCACGGAAGGCTGAGCGCTGGAAGTGAGCGGCACGATGAAAGTTTTCTGCGTGCTGAACATCGGATATCCCAGCGACGCGGTCGGATCCGACTTTGTCAGAGTAGAAGCTGGAGGCAGAGTCGTCGTAGCGAAAGTCGAGACGTCCGAGACCGTCGTGAACTGAGCGTGGTACGTCTGCTCCGACTGCGGTACGGGATACGAGAAATGATGGGAGGTCTTTTCGTTGTTGATCAAGGTAGCTTCGGAAACTTGACCTTCGCCTAAATCGCAAAACTCTGTCACACCGTATTTGCATTTTCCCGAACAAGACAAAAGCCAGCACCTGCTACCAGGCTGACGTGTTCCGTAATGTTGGCGATGATCTCCTCGTCGCTTTTGGCCAGGTTCATGTCGCTCGATGAAATAGGAAAAGGGAATGACTGAAAACAAGTGACGGGTTTAATTGGAGATCAGGTGACGTATCGTACATGTTACAATAAAATAATACGGCGTTTCACAACCTTTTTTTCACCACAGAACTCTTCGTACGTTACGGATTTCTGACGGGACATCAAACGAAAGGTCATTTTGACACGATGAGAAATGAAAAACAATCTATGCCCCGGCGGTTTTGGTGTTCGGATGTACGGCAAGGGATTCCAGAAGGATAGTACGTTATTTAATGTTCTTAAATTTAGAACCACACTAAATTTAGAAAAACAGCAGGGAGGAATTAAAAAAAAACTGTTCAAAAACAAGTGGAGTTGAGTAAGCCCACCGGAACGCTTCAAAACAGAACTCACGAGAAGTGACTTGTTAGCATTGTTGTTTTTGGAACTCTGGATTTTCTTCCCTTTGCCCGTCTTTGCATCCTCGGGAGACGGGGGCAGCGGCCCTTTCCTCCAAATACCCACCGCGTAATCGGGAACGAAAACGTCGTGCTCCTTTTTCTTGTGGCATTTCAAGCTCCTATTGGCTTTGTAACGCATGCCGCAGATGTCGCAGACGTAAGGCTTTTCACCTGAGATGAAAGAGGAATCGTGGCTCGCCGTGCAGTAGAAATAGGCGAGCAGGATGACAGCAATTTGCGTTTTATTCTCTGTATTTGGCTCATTGTAAAGGGACGCATGCTGACAGCGTGACATACACAAGAATAATCATGTCCGATTGTAATGATTCGAGTCGAATCTTTTGACCAATAAAAATATAGGTCTGCAAACCAATAGTAATATTTTATCCATATAGATTCAATAAGTCATCCACCCTCACAATGGTTGCAAAGCGCTACAAAATAATCGTGGTTCAAAAAGTGGAAATCATTTTGAAAGGCATGTATCGGGCAACATTTACCTCGGGGTCGCAAAGGACATACCTATCTGAACACATTGATGCTGTTCTGACTTCATAATAGTTGGTACTCGATTTTGGCTGGCCCTACCAATCAAGAGGCCAATCACACTCCCGATTTTCCGATTATCCTATACAGTTTGCCTCAAACTGTACCGACAAGTCTTGATAGGATACATACCGAGAGTTAAAAACACCTATTCAATAATTCACAGCGAGCAAAACAGCACCAACCAGAACCTGGAATCAGATTGGATTTGAGGATTTCACGAATAATACATTTGGCCAAATCCAGTTTTCGATCAAGTATTTATTTGACAGTTGCTACTAAGCTAGCACTCAATGACGGCGGAATTTTCAATTACCTGTGTGCATACGCGTGTGTTCGATCAACTTCGTTTTTCTGGGGAAACTCTTCCCGCATTTATCGCAAACAAACGGTCGGCTTTTGTTGTGGATGTCGGCGACGTGCCTCGTTAGACCGCACTTGTGCGCAAAAATCTTCAGGCAAATATGGCATTGAAACCTGCGAAAAGTAAGGAGTTTAGGCAAGTCGTCAGTATGGTCGGCTGTAGCGGACCGTTATCATGTTTGCTAATTTGATTGCGTTTACAGATCAGAAAATGCAATAAAGGCATAAAACATGAATTACCTGTCAACAGGGGACTGGCAGAAAGAAGTGAATATTCAATATAATTTTCAATTCTATAATATAACTGTCGCCTTAGACCAGTGGTTCTCAACCGATGTTCCGTGGCACACTACGGTGCCGATTGAACCACACAGGGGTGCCGCGAGAAAGCAAGTTCAACATGATTTAAAAAAGCATCGTCAATCTACGTCATATCACTGAGATGCGTCCGTCCTGGAGTGCGCAACTTACTGGTTCACAGACAACTGAATCATATTTTTCAACTTGAAGTGGAAAATGGCGACTAAATACACGAGTCTGTGATGCACATTCTTTCATTTCAAACCCAGAGCAAAAAATGCTCAATTTTGCCTAAAAAACTGTTCAAGAAGAGGCGGAAGTAGTTATAACCACTCGAGCAAGTGATGCAAGTTGGCACACACTACCCAAGTACTCCAAAAAAGTAGAAGTAGGTACTTGATTACTGACATCTCAAGTTAAGATTNTTTTCATTAGTGCNATTTGCAGTGTAATAACAAACGCTACCATAAAATAGAACACANATCCACAATCATAAAACATACAAANTCAGACTTACTGTCTCTTGATACCCTGGTGCTGCATCTCGTGTTCTCTGGCGTGAATTTTCTGAACAAAGCATTTCCCGCAGATCGAACAAATGTACGGCTTCTCGCCTGGAAGCGCAAACGAAACGTTCGACGNGTTCANGAGNACAAAGCGTAGGCCTACAATCACNAACCCGTNTGAAGCANCATATGCATTTTCAAGCTGCTCTTGTAGGGGAATCTCTTGTTGCACATTGTACAGACGAACCTCTCCTCTCCTGTGTGCGTTCTACGATGGAGCTGCCAAAAATACGCTGGCTTACGCGGAGGTGGTCGGCAACGAATCACTTTTACTTTTTCGGAGTACTCAAGTAGATTTTGCCTGCTTGCACTGATTACCATGTGGTGTGATTTCAGACTACTTCCACTCCACAGTTTTTTAGACAAAACTACTTACTTTTTAAGTTTCGGATTTAGTAAAGTAAAAAGGTGTTTGGGGATATGTTGCATCATTTTTACGAGTGAGTAGTTTTCAAGTAGTTTTGACATGTCTTGGAAATCACCACTTACAATTTAAATTCAAGATCTTCTTGGAGGTACAGATCTTCAATATACAATAGTATATTCATATTGAAATGAACCCGAATATTTTCAGCTGACTCTCGTAAGGGGTAATCGTCAGCAACTAGTAGAGCATCGGAAAGAACATTGTATGTCAAATCGCAAAATATGACGTCACCGACATGAAATATTGGATAATCAGGGCGCGCTTAAGCTAAATGTTAGATGATACACAAACTCCTTCTGTAGGCACAGGTCTGGTTGGCGTATTTTGATAAAAGTTGAATCCAAGGCACCCACAAACGGAAGTGCAAAAACTACCTCTCCCGACAACACTGAATGTGTCGACCCGGTAATTTTTCGCGCAGACAGGATTATCCAACAAATGTTTGCCAATGGCAGAATTTATGGCCTTTGCCTGCTCTGAATCAATGTAAATCGAGTAGAAATTTAAGGTGATGCTTCTACTTCTATTTCAGTTCCAACGATGATTGCTTAGACCACTTCTGGGCATTAACAATGATGTGTCCTTAGTCCTAAGGAGTGCCTACTATTTCATCAAGGATAGAATAGTTTCGCGATGGGGTTAGTGCAGTGCATACTGACATCTTAATCCAATTCGACACCAGGTTTGCCTCAAATTCAAACAAAAAACCTCACGATACCTGCATCACATATTCGCTGGTAAAAGTCTTGTCGCAGTCCGGACATTTCGTTCTCATCTTCTTCTGGTTGTGTTTGGCCATGTGCTTTGTCATTTCGCGCTGCGAAAATATCTTCTCGTCGCAGTTCGAACAAGGCAGCCCGCCGTTGTGGAATTGCATGTGTCGGTTCAAGGCGTTCCTGAAAAGTAACAGTTCAACAGATCCTGGCGAAGATTGGTGAAACGCATTTCTACCTGTTGATAATACGGGAAATATAAACTCCATCATTTTCAGCTTTAGTTTGTTACAATGTTTCTTTAAGATAAATTACATCGCTACGTTTACGAGAGCAAAGTTCACAAACTACAAAATTACTGTTTTTCACAAATTACATTAGAACACAGTTTTCTCCAAATTAGATTACAATTAGAATTACCAAATGCGTAGAAACTCGAAATATATTCTGAATGAGAAAGATATGTAGTAAGAATTCAGTTCAAAACAAATCAGAGTTCATTATCATAAAGATGAGAATGGCAAATGTCTGTGTACGAAGCTTGGCTCGTTTCACGCTATACAGTTCTCCCGTGTCATTTTCAGAAAGACAAGAAATTACAACAGATTTAAAACTAGAGCATAAAAACATTTCACAAATTAGATCAGACTTAGACGACTGGCATTTCGGCCTAATTAGACTAGAATTATTCAGTTGTCAAAGTCTACACGAGAGGTCATCTCATCCTGAATTTTCACAAGGCATCACTGACATTATAAAGACGATTCAAACCTGACTGATTGACTTCAGGGTCGAGTTTTAGACTATTTTTTGAGTGCCTGACATTATGATGTCAAACAACGTAAGAGATACTGAAAAAATTCAAACTTGTCGAGTCGTCATGAATTTTCGCTGCAGGCATGATAAATCAGTCACTACTGCCAATGGCAGAGAGACATACGTTTTGAGGTATGGAACTTTAATACACATTCTAATAATATATTCATAATAAATATGTGAAAACCCTAAGCTTTTCGAGCCAATACTCTTCAGGGGCAATCGTTAGCAAATGAGGAATTTTAATAACTTCAATATAACTACATCGCTTAGTGTCAGAATAACATGCTTTGGGTTTTAATATATCTTTATCGCGAACAAAATGGTAACGAGAAGACTTTGACGGTTACTACCTGTATTTGAAATTTTCTCCGCAGACATGACACGTTATCACCTTGGAATGGGTCTTCATGTGCGTCTGCAAGAAAGAGAATTCTCAAAGACACACCCCGGCGTACCGGAAGTCAAGAGAACAAACGAATCGGTCACCCGCATGTCAGTAACTTCTTTTCCGCAATCGCTGCATATCTGAGAATCGTCTTCGCCGCTCTTAGACTGAAATATATCACAAACATTTGCCGGGAGGTGAATTTTTTCAAATGCGACAACATGATTTGGTCGCGGAGCCGAGAAGGGGTCTGAATAATCAGTGAAAATTGTGTGTACATAGTTTGAGCTTATTAACACTATACATAAAACTTGAGAGATACGGATACAGATAAGACATTTTTTGAGAAATTCCAGTTCTAGTTGAGGATTTTTAAAAGTGTGCAGTTCTAGTTTTATTGAATAGTATATTCATATTGAAATGAACCCGAATATTTTCGGCTGACACTCGTCAGGGGAAATCGTCATCAACTAGTAGAGAATTCAAAAGAACATCGTATATCAACAATCGTAACACAAAATATGACATCACCTGCATGAAATGTCGAATACGAGAGCGTTCAATGTACTATTTTTAGATGATACACGAACTCTTTTTGTTGACACAGCCTCGACTGGTGTATTTTGATAAAAGTCGACTTCAAGGCACACAAATGAAAGTGTGAGCGACCCTTTCCGAGTATGCGAAATCTGTCGTCTCGATAATTTTTCGCACAGGCGGGATTATCCAACAGGTGCTTGCCAATTGCAGAATTTATGGCCTTTGATTGTTCCGCATCAGTCTTGAGCGGATGACGATTACCCCTGACGAGTGTCAGCCGAAAATATTCGGGTTCATTTCA
>ATSW01003971.1:0-13448 GCA_000444245.1 Botryllus schlosseri
ATTCACAGTAAAACTGGTAAATACTAGGGATGGTGTGAACCTCTGAAAGATTCAGGTTCGTGTGAACGCGAACCTTTTTGAAGGGTTCTGTGTGAACGCGAACGTGAACCTCATGACGTCACGTGACGTCATATTGATAATTCTAACCCTGCATTTCAGTGAATTATAGCCTACATTAATGTAGTGACGACTCGGGCCACATAATGCCACAATGCTGAAGTACATATATTGACGTTTTAAATGTCGCCAAATGTATCAACTGAGGCAATCAAATGATATGATTATCCAATAAAATTGATATCTTCCGTCGCTTTGCCTACAATTTCGGCGTGGACTTGAAAGAGAATATAAGCTTACGCCTTAAAGGTCCAGGCCAGACCGGACAATGTATTCGGCGTCTGAGTATTGAGACATTGATATTGAGCAGAGAGTAAAGCGGGTTTCTATGCTTGCTACCGAAATTACCCCATTACCAAGTTATGCAGCAGTAGCCAAAACCCCAATCGCNCGGATTTTGTTTTTATGATACAATAAACATATGAAGTCAAGTCAGACAACGACATCAATTCCATTGATTGGTTGAAATGAATGAGCATCATTCTCTGACTACATGTANTGTAATTAGCTCTTGATGTTGTGTCTTTGCGAGTTAAGCTCACAGCAGAAAGAAAATATTCGCAAATGGAAAGGTGGATATTTCGTGCAAACTTTTGTAACAAAGCAAGTAGAATTTTTGAGATTGTCAAGGTGCATGCNCGNTCAGTGTTTATTTTTTAGGTTGCCAGCGCCATGCATAGAGTGGGCCACAGTTGAAATGCAATAAATTTCAACTAAAGATGTTNTAATGAAGTGAAAATTGTAATATATGAAAAAGTTCACAGTGCAGAACCTACCAACGTTCGTTTGTGAACGTGAACCTCTAAATGTCTGTCACTCTTGATGTTGTGTTATTGCGGGTCAAGTCCGCAGCAGAGAGTCACTAAATATTTACAAACGGAAAGCTGGATATTTCGAGCAAACNTTTGTAACAAAGCAAGTAAAAGTTTGGAGATCGGCAAGGTGCATGTCCATTTGGTGTTATTTTTTCATGCTTTTTTTCATGCCAGGCAATGCTCCCTCTAATTTTTGACGAGTCTGCGCACACTCACCAACTCACTGCGTAGACCCTTGGACAACAGTAAGTAACGATTAAAAAAAAAGGTGCGTTTGCGCACGTGCGCANCTTAGAGGGAACATTGCTGCCAGGGCCATCCATANAATGCTGGTGCGAAGTTGAAATGCAAAGAAGTTCTACCAAAGATGTTATAATGACGTGAAAATTGTAACCTATGAAATAGGTTCACAGTGCAGAACCTACCAAGGTTCGTTTGTGAACGTGAANCTCTAAATTCCCGAGGTTCACACACAGAATGCGAACNTGAACCTCACGTTCANACCNTCCCTACGCTTCAGTCTTGATNCATTCCAGCACTCAATGCACAAGTTTGCGTGGGATTATAAGCTTANTAATGTTTGACTCATTGCNNATTATAGTTGACAGTNAGCCGTTATTTTGATGTTNNTAAAATAAATTCTGTCGAAATTTAATCTTCGCAGAGACGATATATAAATGTCTATGACCAGCAGACCTCAAGATATATCCCTCTCTGACGGGTATTTATTCATCCATGCGTTGGCGCTATAGTCTGCAAGAATTCTCTTTCCCGGTTTTCAGAAGCGAACATGTACGGCATTAGACATAACTAATATCCCTCATTTTAGCATTCATATACAAAAATTGACCATGACTATTCATGGAAATAAACAACAAGTGGCGTCTATTATATTTTGACCAGGGATATCTAGAACTCTAGAACTCTCTAGTTCTAGATATCCCCGACTTTGACGCACATTTAGAGGCCACTCAGGGCGGCAAGAAGGCTGCCTTGGAGCCGCATGCTACTCTGAGAGCCGCGGTTGGGAATCACTGATGCAGAGTTCCAGCTTTCCAAAGTATCGAAATACTATCGAACTATAATAATTCTCGTTGATAATTTAACTTTTCTTGGCAAGGAGCGTATAATTTCAGTAGAATCATCTTTCACTATACTCAACTCGAATCGTTAGAATTATTACTAGATTCAGATGACAGTACTCGAATCATTGTACTCAGCCCCATAGTTCAATTGCAGGGGTGGTTTGAACGTGAGGTTCACGTTCGCGTTATGTGTGTGAACATCAGAGATTTAAAGGTTCACGTTCACAAACGAACCTTGGTAGGTTCTGCACTGTGAACCTTTTTCATATATTACAATCTCCCACGTCATTATAACATCTTTGGTTGAAATTCTTTGCATTCCAACTACGGGCAACTCTATGCACGGCACTGGCAGCATAAAAAATCTACAGTAAACGAGCATGCACCTTGACAATCTGAAAAATCTTACTTGGTTTGTAACAAAAGTTTGTTCGAAATATCCAGTTTTTCGTTTGTGAATGTTCAAGGAATCAGCTGTGAGCTTGATCCGCAACCACACAACATCAAGAGCGAAATACGCTACATCGGCTGTTCTCAAACTGGGGGTGGCGAAGCTGCGGTCAACTGAAAATTTACCTCCAATTCGTAGTTGTCGCTCTGTGTGTAGTCCGAATTCCATATTTCAGAATTCTCCCATCAGCAGTCATATCCTTCCATGCCATAAAACTATCCGTTCAGATTGCTAGCATTCTGGTTGCATTCTGTGATATGGCGATAAGGGGGGCGTGAAATCTTTCAATATCATAATGGGGGGCGTGTTTAAAAAAAAGTCCTTCATGCAGGTGGTAGTGCTGAGCATGAACCGGAGCCGGATTGGATATCCGGCCGGATTTTTTCAATTTTGGCCGGACCGGATCGGAGTCGGGTCAGTACTTTTTTGATAAGGTCAGAATCTTTATGGATAAGCATGACGTTTGTAACTAAATAACTACCAACCCACCAACCATACGCAAGTAACCGCCAAGCCACTGCGAAAAGAAATTCACGGAACCACCGTACCGTGTTGGGCCGGATTTTCAGCAGGACTTTTTCATTTTTGGCCGGAGCTGGATCAGTACTTTTTCCAGATACGGCCGGAGTCGGATCGGAGCCGGACCAGAGAATTGGCAAACCGAATCGAAGTCGGACCAGAGAATTTGTCGATCCGCTCCGCACTAGTAGGGGGTTAGCGAATGATGATTATTTAACCAATCATTCAAATTTATATAAAGAATGTAATGTTGTCTAATGTAAAAAATCTAGATGCCGTATGGGGTCCATCTTGATTTGATATGTATATTGTATAACCAAACTAAATCCGTGTGATTGGGCTGTTGCCTACACCTGTATAACTTGTTAAATGGGATAATATCGGTAGCAAGTATAGAAGCCCGTTTTTCAGACGTTGAATACATTGTCCGGTCTGGCCTAGACCGTTAAGGCATAAGCTTCTATTCCCTTGCAAGTCCTCGTTGAAATTGTTGTCATAGCGACGCAAGATATTGATTTTATGGGATTATTATATCATNTGACTGCTCCAGTTGATAACCTAAATTTGGCGACGGCTAAAAATTCAGTATGTACTTCAGCATTGTAGCATAATATAATCCGAGTTGTCGCTATAGGTATCGTGTACATTAATATATCAAGTCCCTGAAATGCAGGGTGGACATTCGCAATATGACGNCACGGGCCGTCATGAGGTTCACGTTCGCGTTCACACAGAACAGTGGTTCTCAACCGGGGGTCCGCGAAGCATTTTCAGGGGGTCCGCGAAGCCTCAAAATAGTCAATAACCTAATTTGTATTTTCTTAAATTCGGAAAATCACGACGCAGTTTCGCTTCATCACTAGTAAAACTCGAGCTCTCATCAACAGACTGGCCGTCTGAGATCAAATATCCTACAGTGCATTCTCATTTTGATTGCCAATAGCCTACTGAGTTTTGCCGTGCAGAAATGTTTTGTTGGGGATTGTGGAAAAAAGTTGGATGGGTAAGGTCAATCACGGTGACTTCGAAATGTTTACAAAAATCCATTTTCTCCTGTGATATACATAACCATTTTTCCATAATAACTTCAAGCTGCTAAATCGAAATGAACAGGCTTGACGTTATAAATTCATTAAAAAATTGTTTGTCAATTTTGGTGCCATGTTGCGATGCTACCCAAATAAGTCGTCGGAAGCGTCGCCCGTTATTATCACATTCGCCACCACCTATATTTGTGGAAACGGATTTTCGGCACTCGTTCATATCAAATCGAAGGCACGAATTTTCAAGACACTACCACATATTTCAAGAAATGGGGTTGCAGAATTCGCTTTGAAATAATAGAAGTCAACCCAATTTCTACATGAATAGTATAATCTTGTTTCAAGAGAAGTCATTTTGTTGCTGTTTATCACTCAGCGTACAGTTACACAAGTTGCACAAGACAGATGGCGATTGAACGATAAATGAGCTTGATTTGAACTAAAACTTCGTGGGGGTCCGCGGGGTCCGTGACTGTCCCAAAGGGGTCCGCGAAGACAAAAAGGTTGAGAACCACTGATACAGAACCTTTCACAAAGTTTTTAGTTCACACGAACCTGAACCTTTCAGAGGTTCACGCCATCCCTAGTAGTCAGCCAATGATGCTTATTCAACAATCAATAAAATTGATATCATTGTCTGATGTAAAAAATGTAACGGGCGTACGGGGTCAATCTGGATTTCATATGTTTATTGTATCATAGAAACCAAATTCATGCAATGCGGGTGTTGGCTACTGCTGTATAACTTGTTAATGAGGTAATATCGTTAGAAAGTGTAGAAACCCGTTTCAAACTCAAACTACGAATACATTGTCCGGTCTGGCCTAGACCGTTAAGGTGTAAGCTTATATTCCCTTGCAAGTCCTCGTCGAAATTGTTGGCAAGGCGACCGGAGATATCCATTTTCTGGGATTATTATATCATTTGATTGCCCCGGTTGATAGATTTGGCGACGTTTAAAACGGCAATATGTACTTCAGCATTGTAGCATTGTGTGGCCCGAGTTGTCGCTAGGTATTGTGTACTGTACATTAATATAGGCTATCACTTCAATGCAATGTAGGGTTAGAATTAGCAATATTACGTCACGTAACGTCGCGAGGTTCACGTTCGCGTTCACACAGAACCTTTCAAAAAGGTTCGCGTTCACACGATCCTGAACTTTTCAGAGGTTCACACCATCCCTACTGAAGAGCTATCACATAACGACGTAATAGTATGTTGTAATAATGAAATTACCAGTTATGAAATTTCCAGTTTGTTACAATGTATAGCACTCGCCAATCCACGTCTATCAATGCTAAAATAACCGATAAAGAATCTATAGAAGTCTATGTGCTAGTACATGCTTTTGAATTAGCTAGCTGGTGAGATCCAGAGGTAGGCTATGGCTATACTTCTAAATTTTCGTTATAAGTAGCCTACTCGAGTGTTTTCATGCGGCTTCATAGGTACTCTGAAGTTTGGAATGCGGCTCCGACATCCAAAAAGGCTGGGAGCCACTGATCTAGGCCGTAATGTTATCGGGTGTGTATAGTGGTGACGTCTTGTCTCGTCAATTAGAAACATATAAACACATTAACACATTTACGCATTGCTAACGTGTCCCGGCCTATAATGTCCATGTCCACATATCNCATTGATGTNAATCGCAAATCGAATCAAGCTAGCAAGCTGTGCGTTCATTCCAGCATTTGTATGGTAGGCGGTTACTTCAAGTCAGCATAANCATGCAATATCCAACCGTGAGAGNTCTGTACCGTCAAGGTANCGTAGGTCAGGACTGATAATCCGGGAGCCGCGATAATTTTGTAGTGAACCATTTCGTTTGGAACAACATACTTCATGCTCTAGCTCCCGTACTTCACGCGGAAAATAACTCAATTACAGCATTAAAGGAATGCATAAACGGCGTATAATNGGGTATGTAACGCTAATTTTANACTGAGGATTAGAGGATATGGCGCGTAATCCCTCTGTCAGATTTGACTTGGTGGCGACGCCAGTACTCAAAATCAAAAATTGTAATCGCACGGATTGGTTTCCAGTAACGGATAACGCACATGAAACGAATGTTTATTTATTCAATAGTAATGGCTATTTCGGTCTTCCACATCTGAAAAGTTNCTTCCAGGTGATATGCCCGTTTATGCCACATATCTCACCAAAAGCAGCGTGTCAATCAATCGTATGCGGTATTGAAACCTTTGCGAACTTTATACATAGTTATATTCAGTGCAGTTTATTATTAACAATGTTATCAGCTCAGTGCACCACAAGATTGCGATATAATGAAAAGATAGAAAATGTGTCGAAACGACTTGGAGTAGTGTTTGAAATCAGACATNNGGNTGCGCGTATAGGCGATGTGACGAGGAGACATGAACATTGAGTGAAAAATANAAGAANAGAACATAAAAAGACGAGCGACAAAATGTGGTGGTATGTGATAGAAGGCGAGGTCGATATAACAGAGNGTGCTTCAGTAATCACTAATCAGCACTGACCGGTAAAACAGTATAGTCTGCTTGTATTTTGAGTTGAATGTAGACATGCTCGCCGACTGTCGGATTGTCATAGAAATATCGCTCCANAGTCCTGGTTCGTCATACTTGATAAAAGGATAATCTTTCAAGTCGATCATATGATAGTAAGACGAGGACGTGCGTGTGTCGTACTTATGCGCGTTTGATTCCGAGGTAAATAAGTNCTTGAAATTTTCGGGGCAGTGAACGCAGTGGAACTGATTCATAAACCTGGCAATTTATACTTCCCGCATATCTTTTATGCTTAGCACACCGAATCTTTTNAACAGCGACTTGTTGGACGCGAAACCATAGACATTAGANACATTTGGGGCCGAACTATGATGCGGAGANCGTGGTATTGCAGGTTTTGCAGTGGCTTGAGTGCACTCTTACTCACAGTGCGGGCAGAGCCGGTATCTAGCGTTAGCATAGTTAACCCTGTATATTGAGAAAGCGGATCATTGTAGGACGTATACACTACGGTATGGGTAGGCTATATGNAGTCGGACGCAGACATTTCGAAGAACTAACAAAATATACTTTCTATGNACGCAGACCGATTGTCGTTCGCCTCATTTAGTTAGCCTTTTAGAACAACTCTCTCGCAACATTGNAGTTAGTTAGCGTTTGCAGCAGGGAATATGGGAAGATATTGGAATTTCTAATAATNTTTGAAAAACATTCTATTGTTTGTGTTTACGATATTGAATGATTAAATAATTATGTACCAGTTTCCCACTTTATGTTGAATAAAGAAACGAAGTTTCACATCAATGGTATCGCTTCATATTCTGTCCCGGACTTAAATTTGCATTTTTATTNGTTCAAAGTGGCGACAAAGTATAGTTCCGCGAACATGGCGCGTCGGACGGTATTTGANTTTGTACGATTCAGGCGTTTGTTGCGACTTAAAGAGTGTTAATTCGCAGAAAATCTCGAAGTACGTAAAACCGAATGAGNTATTATTTACGTCTGAAATCTTTGCAGTTGATGTGCCTGCAGTAAAATCCGTGCTGAAAACATCGTCGTGACTGCAGCGAGATANGATATATTCTACNTTGTACGACAGTGTACGCGTGTTCAGGTTTAATATACGATATGACATACAAACTNATCNCGTGATAGTGTTTCACGAGGCTAATAAATGTACATTGTACATATTATATCAAGGATTTTATATACTGCATAAGTTTCCCGTGTGAGCTGACGCTTTATAAGTTCTTAGTTCGGAGAGTTGAGACTATACAATAATACAAACCTGGTAGCCTACTGAGTTTATATTTGGTTAGCATCAGCCACGACAACTCAAACTATGTTAGCAAAGGTCAAGTTACAATCGTTAAAAATCTGCTCAGGTAAATGAGAAATCTCATTACACAATTTACGGTCGCACAAACGTAATACGGTAAAACCATATACAAAATCCGGTGAAGCGGTATCAGCAAAAGCAATAAGCGAAAGGAATTAATTGCTATGTTATTCACATCAACGATTAGTATGGATTTGGTTTCGTTAGAAACCGAAGTATATAATGAGACAGATGAGTTCCGGTTTCAGCACTGGAAGATTTCGTCAGTTGAGTAGTCCCGGATTAGACGAATGAATTTACGCAGTACACCTATATACATGCAGAGTTCATATATTTCATATTAATTGCCGTTACACAAAGAAGTGGATATCGCCGTTGTTAATATAGGCTGTGGAAATTAACCTATCTGATCTGACGACAAGCAGGATTGAGTGTTGTAAAACAGCTAGCAAAATTTCAAAGTCTGATTTATCTTCTAATGTGTGAAGAGTGAGCTAGATTTTATATTTCTGTAGCGTTATAAACGGGGCGGCGAGACGACGACTATCGCTTCACAAATTCTGGCATACGCTCAATATAATGAGTGCTGGGAATTCGTTTCAAAACACCAATGAACGCTGAACAGGCAAGACCGCAGTATATACAATAGTGCGTATCTTATTTCCATTCGAAATGCATATGAACGCGAACATCGCGTGTAATTATAAAGTGTTCAAGTAGGCCTTATAATTAATGAAGCAAATGCTATGTATTTTCCGTAATTTTCGGTCCCGCCTGTGACTCAGTACCTTGACCTCTACCGGTTTGTTAACACGCGTAATGTCGCAAATTTCGTGCTCGACTCCGCAATGATTGAAAATTTAGATATCGATTACGTGTGCAAACTTGGACACCTAGATTATTCTATAGTTGCCTGATTAAAGCAAAATTCAGGTAATATACATCTAATCTATATTTGTGAAATGTTTCTAAGCTCTCACTTTAATGCTACTCCAATTTCTGGTTTTTCCTGAAAATGCCACAGTAGAACTGTATAGTGCNAAACGAGCCAAGCTTCCTGTACANACATTTGCCATTCTCGTGCTTATGATTTGATGCGAACTGAAATTGNNACAATTTCCAAATTTTCGCCAATTCCGTAACTGTAATTCNAATCTAACTTNGAAAAGCTGTGCAGCTATNGTTCTANTTCTAATTTAATGTGGAAAGNCCTGTGTAAATTCTGATTCTAATCAAAATTGGAAAAAAAAACAGTGNAGCTATAATTNTAATTCTAATCNAATTATAGGAAAAGCTGGTTCTGGATAGGTCGCGTATTATGGTCACTGTGTGCACCTTACCTTGTTTGNCNCCGAGAATTATGCTCGTGGGCTTACGAAACTAACATACGCTCGCTGTCTGCAAGATGGGATGTGCGATCGATNGCGTCAAAGCTTTGCAGGTATGCCTATCTAAATNTATAAACGTGAATANCTGNATGAACATANGACGCTCNCGCCTTATTTAGACACGAAAGTGTATTTATTNNGATTAAAGCAAATATGCGCTAAGAATATTAGATTTTGCCCAAACGNCCCAATTCTATTTCAAACATTTATAAGCTCATTTNTAANTAACAAATTAGTGTCAGTGTCTGTCAATTTCGAATTTTTATCATTTCAAAACACCACAAGACTGCGATACAATGAAAAGATAGGAAGGTGTCGAAGCGACTTAGAGTATAGTCTTTGAAATCAGGCACCCACCTGGGTNTAGGGGGCGGGCAACTTCTNCAGTCGGCNGGCNGGATATGAGAAAAATGAAATACTTGTCGGTCCCGATTCCTGAATCGATACAATAAACGCGTATTTATCTACCTTATACACGGATTAATGGTATTTAATGTAAACTTTAAGTTTGAAGCGTAGGGACCAAAACAGTATTCAATGAATTTATTACCGTAATGTATATACTTCAATANNCTTTNAAGTAAATGGGACATCTGTGGTCGAACAGACTTGTGAACAGGTTCTTCGAACTCTGGCTGCATGNTGGACACAAGAATAACAAATGACTAAATACTAACTAACAATTATTATTATTATTATTTGTGTCCGGAAAAAGAGAAAGAATAATCTACAGTCACTATAATTTAACGTATAGTAAGCAAGTAGAGGAGAATTGCGGAAGTCTGTGACCNCGGGCCATATTATCATGTAAGACCAAAAACTTTCTGTCTGCGGGCCGCTCAAAATCACGACGCGCGCCGTATGTTTCCCGTCCCTTGCCTTGGCGATGTAAAGAGGAGGCATGCANGCCGAATGTAAAAGACGATAACACGAAAGGACCAGCGATAAAATGAGGTGGCATGTGACGGAAGGTGAGATCGATATGCCAGGTCGTGGTACGGTAAACTAGAGGGCTGACTAGCATTTATTCAGTAAAAATTGCTGGTTTGTCGACTTGAATGCGGACAGATTGTGGGATATGGCCGGCGAGATACTGTTCCACAAATCAGGTCCAGCATATTTGATAGGGATATTTGCCACGCTGTTGTGTTTCGGCCGCATTTTCTGAACTGACATCTGGAAGGGAACTGCAGAAATCTCACGGATAATAATGAATAAATATTCATTATAATGTTTTCGTTTTNTGTGAAAATTAGCCTATATTTCGATGATTTCCTCCTTTTAACACTTTGTTGTGCTAAATTCATCTNGTAGCTAGATTTGTATAGTGGTAGACTTTTGTATTAATGTGTCAATAACTNATCATGTTAATGCAGTGGCGTAGCAGCCACTTGGCAGTTCTGGCTCTGCGCCAGGGGCGGTAGGCTGCAAGGGGGCGGCAAACTGAGACCGCACAGTGCACACAGCATGGGGAGATGACCAATCACGACCAACGTTTTAAAAGGTGGAATTTGTTGNGTTATCTGTAGAAATTGGCAGATATAAGGGTCTGGTGCGAAGCAGTGAAACCACGTTTGATCGTAATGTAATAGCGTTTGATCTTTCACAGTGGTTAGCTAAATCACACCTACTTGATTCGACACNATATTGATGCTTGTGTCTGAAGCTATATCTTACCATTGGTGTTTCANATGCGAGCTGTGAGANGAGTTTCTCAAATCTCAAAATGATAAAGTCGTATTTACGTTCTACCATGAATGATGATCGGTTATNAGCTCTATCGATTCTTTCTATAGAAAGAGACTACGTTCAAAAATTTAATTTCGAAGATATCGCTGATTTAGCTTCGGCGAAAGCTCGAAAAGTTCAATTTTGAGGCGGCTATTGAATTGCCTAATAAATTTGTTCTCCATTATTTGCCTTTCATTTTTTTTGCATAACGCTGATACAGTGAGGCTTTTTCGTCAAGCAATATCGAACTTCTGAGACGTGGCACATTATTTGTAATTATTTTTATTGAAAAGGTTGCTTGAACTTGAAACTATTTCAAAATGTTCTGCAGTCTACTTTGGGCGGCATTTTCGACACGCGCNNNCCTNGGAGNCGGCAGCGTCTGCTCCTATACCCCACTGCGTTAATATGATATGACACAAGAAAGAGTTGAGCTTAAATTATCATATTGTGCATCAGTGATCTATCGTAATGTATTGGATGTGTAGTTAGTGGAGTGTATTGTTGCTTCATGACTCAAAGAAAATTTGTGTTTTCGCGAAGACTTCCAGATTAGCGTAAGTGTTCTGCGGATTAGAAAAGGTTATAAACGACTGTTGCGGTGTCGCAGATATACCCATTTGCTTTGACATCGGCGGTACTTCGACAATTAATCCGGCACTCCTGCACACTTATACCTTGGCAGTGTTCAACTCAGTCTTCAGTGCGGACTTACAATGGATGCTGCTTTGTGTGTACGACAGGAATTTCGCAACCCGATAATTATTACTTCGCGAGTGTCCACATCGTTCTCGTAATGTGACAGTGGACGCTGTAATCCTCTTTCGATCGAGCTTTGCGACACGCAGCGTGTATTTTCGTCTGCAACATTGTCAACAAGTGTGTTTATATCAACATCGGATTGATGTATTATAACAGATGTGAGTAATCCGCGCGGACGCGGCGGTAATTGCAACTGACGGGAAACAGAATATTTGAAATTGGGATTATACGCGGACGAGTCACAGTGGTCGAACGAATCTCTTATGAAAGTCAAGAGTGATCTTTCTCACACTGATATATGGTGTGCTGAAAATGTCGAGTATTCAACTGTGTCACCTATTACGAGGTCACAACAGTATGAACGATGTGGAAAGTTTAGATCGGGGGTGGCCAACCTTTTCGGCCAAAGTGCCACATGAGATTTACAAACCGTTGCGCGGGCCACTTGAATGTTGATGATCTCTTAATGTCTTTAGATAGAAGCGATCCGGATTCGGTAACGGTGAAAACAATACTTCTAATAATACGCATCAAAATCAATAACAATTATGATACGAAGACTCGGCAATATTGAATGAGCAAAGTTAATGAATGAATAGTCAATAGTAATGTTACTTGCATATATTACGGGCCGTCTCTGCATACCGCTGGGCTCATCTGTCAGGGACAAGATTACTCGTAGCTTGGACNTATAAATATCGAAGATTTCGGCTAATAGGCGAAATATTGTACTGTATGGTATAGGTNGTTATGGTATTGGTACACCAATGCGTCGGAACTGATATTTAGTCATCAAAATCCTAAATTTCGCGGTCAGGCTAATCAAATTTTGGTTATTATGTATCGAATATAAATAGTATCGAAACTATAATTCTTGTGTATATATGAAGTCTGAACGATAAGGAGCCTCCTCGAAAACGCATCTTTCACTATTCAACTCGAAGCATTAGAACTATTACTCGATTCAGATGAGTTAGGGTTATCGTTCTTTACCTATTAGGTTTTTACTTGATATTTTATGTACAATTATCAGTATTCTCTAAATAACACCTACCAGAATCAATGATGGCATGGATACACTGTAATTAAGCATCTACCGATTTTTCTGAATTAAACTTTCGCTCCATTCAAGATAAACAAATTTTCGAGTGCAGGAGTTTATCATTTCGAAACTTCTTCGGCGGGATTTCTCAGAATTCGTTTATTCCTATGTTAATTTGCGCATCATGCCAAAACTTAATCATAACGCCGAACACGACAACTTTACACGATCTTCTCAAGGAAGATACTTACGAACGCATGCGTGAAATGTTGTAATCGCGCTGCCCGTCTGCGGCTTTTACACCGAGAGAATTTGCGGTGGACATATATTATCTCATAGAACTGTCAGCATATATTATAAATAATTTGGTTCAGTCTCTGCAACAGTGATACTGAAACTATTTTCAGAACAGGTGTAGTCACAAAAGTTTAAAATTTGATTANGGTCGTAAAAACACATACGAAATAATTTGCAGTCGTACCAATGTAATACTAAATCCGGTAAAGCAACATTAGCAGAATCGATGAGGGAAATATATTACTGTTTGTTGGCCACACCAAGTGAGAGAATTATCATATGTTATTTCATGTTAGCTCTTTAAATCTTGGTCCTAAAGGGGCGTGAGAGAGAGAGAGAGAGAGAGAGAGAGNGTAGANAG
>ATSW01003973.1:0-18764 GCA_000444245.1 Botryllus schlosseri
CATCCATATGGCTTAAATCGACGCCCAATATATTGCCGTAAACCTGAAGTAGCCGCCTAGCGGTCTGAGATACTCTCACGGCTCAGACGCCAGAGGGAATAGCGTTATGCGAGAAAATGTTCGTGATTTCTTGAAAATAAATTACAATTTTGTTCTTCTATATCTCCTGACGTCATACCTAGGCCCTTTCTTAGTATATGACCACCTGATTGCCTTCCGCATGAATCTCTACGTTCCAACGAGACATTACATGCTACCATAGCGCTTCATAGCCCAGCGCTACGATCTTGGAAAGGTAGTGATGATGAGCACAATCACGCGGCCGCCGCCGATGAGTAATCGATTACGTAATCTCGTATTCTCGTTGAAGGCAACGCGCATCCAGTTGTGCAGAACATAGGAACTGCCTTGGCAATGTTGCCGTTAGTATAGGCCTACATCTCCATGCTATTGAAGTGTTATCAACCCCAGTTGCTTGTTATATGTAACTTGCAGCTGCAAGGAATCCGTAAGTATACACATATTGCCTTATTCGACACTGCCCAGTGCCCATATACGCTCGGGAAGTCATTTCACGTGATACATTGCTTTATTTCGCATCAATTTGAACCGTATTCTACACGGCTAATGCTCCATGTATGATCAACAGTAGTCATACAAGCCAACAGTAACTTCGTGTGCCATCTAAAACAGATATATAACTGCCTCTATATGATGTTGTTATCACAGGCTCGGCTACAAAAATAGCCTAACTCGCACGCTTATTTGTGCGGTGTTAGGGCTGGTGTCGGCTTTCTTATACAAAACTAAGCTCCATGATATGGATATTGATGGATGTGCCAGGATAATGGCTAACTATATGTATAATTTGCTATTGCCTGAAGCAATTGTACATCTGTTTGAAACCGCAACGAGTCAGGTCATCTTACGCAGCCATGATTTTCACGTAATAAGGTATGCTTCTTTCACGTCAATTTGAAACATCTTCTACGTGCTAATCTTCGATATAAGGACTTTCATAGAATAGTATGACCAACAACAAGTCATAGAAGATAACTGTAATCGGTTATATGAAGTCTAGAACGGAAGATACAATGGTTTATATTTCAGGCGGTCACTCACGCGAACATCATTACAAATTCAATTTTGCGGGAAACCTTTTTGCGTGTTCAATCTGCATTTCAAGCAGGATATACATTGCAACATTAGGTTATACATGGTCTGATGTATGCGTATTTATAAGAGCTATACATACCAACCGATTGCAATCGTTTATGACCAATGCAGGTCTAGCTATCTTGGATTAAATATCGACTCCTCTGCGTTGAACAGTCGCGGTCTAGTATACTAGACCGCCGGTCGCAAAGGGTTAACAAACTTGCAGCAAATAGGTACAAATCGGGACACAAGTCAAAAATATGGACAAATCTGGGAAATAAAGACGGTTTGGTCGTTATTGCCGAGAAGGTATTATATGCTTCTATTTCATTATCCTATATACACCATACAGCAGGGGTGGGCAAACTGCGGCTCTTTACTGATTGCACGCACGTCGCACATGCGTTTCGACAGAGGTTTAACCTGATTATAAATTGATGCATTCGATGGCGTATTAACAATATGCGTACTGCTATCGTGTTATTTCTTTCCTTGTGGTTTACGTAACACTATAGAATGTTTACATCTATAGTAACACTAAATGTAGGGGATGGTGACACTGCAGGGTTAGAACTTTGCAATTGAACTCTCGAATCGAGTTCACATGTAAACGTTTCACCCGAAGCAATGGTACATGGTCCTCGATCGATGATAAATCATTGTGATCAACAATGAACTTGATAATTAATCACAGTAGCACAGGTCACGGTTATTTCCGGGCTAAAATGGTGAATAGGGCTCTTTCATTTGTGTTGTGAAGGCTAGCAATAACTGCCGAGTTTGGCCACGAAAATGTCGTTGAGCGATAATTGCAGGAAAAGAATGTATGAACAGGAAAATAGAACTTTTTAAACAGAATGGGAGGTGATTTCGCTCAATAATTACAAATCTATCCTACTTGAAAAGTCATTGCTCTACATTAGCATTGCTATCAGCTGGCCGTTTCCTTTACGTTCTTACGTAGCATTCATCTGGGGATATATTGATCATGCTGTAACTGCAATTTAATTCGGATTGAGAAGCTACATTCAAAGCGATTGTTTCTGTGATATTAGAGTCAGAGCATTGCATTACTGACGACAGAGGAGACACGTGAAGGACATATGAAAACATCTGTAACCAAGACAGGCCGTTTAAATACATGCAGATAGCTGGTCAGCATATAAAGTCGGCGTAAAGCATGCCCAATTGCCCATGCCATACGGCCCGTGCGTTAAGCGAGCCGCAAGCGTATCACGTTTTACTACGGCTCATCTACTATGGTCTCGTGCGAGACAGAATATCCTAGATTAGGCTTCCTCTCTCGGTGATCGAATGTGGCGGTATTATGAGGTTCCGATACATACAGTTCAGTGACTTAGCCTTAACGCCATCATAGTAATTGCCATTCGTTCCGTCGCCAGTCGCCTAACTTCGCATCGACGTATCAATATATAGCATATTCAGAGCGGTCGCTATTTAAAATATTCGCGTCATCTGGAGGCCGCCTAGGGTATATCGGCTGTAATACGTTAGATATAGTATCGCATAAAATACGCCTAGAACATCAATAACCCATATCCGAAGCGATATGTGATAGTAAGCCTGTATAAAGTTCAGTTGTAGACAGATGATACAGCGTAGATAACAGTCTTTGCATATTGCCTATAGGACTCTTATGATAGACATATTAGCGGCGCCAAAGTTATTTTACATGAAAACATAGCATTCTCTGCGTAATATTGTTGTTCGTAGCGAACAATGAACGTGGGAAGGCGTCGCTGTCCTGAGCTAGTTTCGCTGTCTGACTATTGCACTATTAAAGAAATGAAACCGCTGTGCATTGTCCTTCTTCGGTAGCCAAGTCGGGATAGTTACGGATAAACTATATAATCTGATATAACCAAATCATAGCAGATGAAGACCTCTTAGGACTCTATGTGAACCTACCATGTACAATTGTACAACAGTAGCCTACATTGTTCAGTGTCGGGACTGTTCAGTGTTCATGTCCATGTTCAACCGAACCTGACTTGTCGTCGCCGAGTGCACTTCGCAAGCGTGTCGTCATATTAGGAATGAGGTTTTCGCAAATGTTTATCTAGCATTGTGGCTCAACGTTACCTACGTTTGTTGACACCTCAACTATCGATACCTCAGTCATTCTAGAATCTAGATTGATACTCGACCGTTGAGAGCATTTACAGAGAAAATATGATCGCACGTGAAAACTTTGTGTGTGACACGTTGGTTAATATCTTTAAAAATAGTTTTTCTATACACTCAGATTGTTATTAGAATTGTATTCTAATGAATGTCTGTATCTATACCGACGATTTCAGTATACTTTCGAGACAGGATGAATAAAGATAGCATGGATAGAAGCAACATGACGGTCACCAATGGCAACATTGGGGACGGGGTTAGGAATTGTGAAATTTCAACTAAAAACGCCGAAGGTAAGCATGTACGACATGGTAGTTACTCAGTGACTTGATATATCATTCAAAAATTCGAGTTTAACATTGGCGCATATCGTTCTTATCCCATAACTCGACATTCTTCAAAACATAATTAGTCCAATGGCACAGTCCTCATATGAGTCACAGGCATGTAAACGGAAAATGGATGGCTGATAATGAACTGATGTAGTTTTGTCGCTGACCACTGTCGGTAGGCCCACAGCAGATATGGCGTTTGGCAGTGAAAATGAAATGATTCGCATGTACTGCGTTTTAATAAATATTCAGTATGGTGCCGGAATAATTAGCCAATCGCCAATCGATAAAATCATGGCGTCCTATAATAAAATATAGGGTTATGAACCATTGATACGGCGTGGAATTTCATCGTCGCATAGTGACACCTTCCGACGGATTCAGATTAGTAATTTGCTGCTAGACAAATCGGATTGGTTAATTTTCGTGGAATTTTGAATGTCTTTCGGAAAATTGACAACCGGCGCTTGTATTCAGATGATTCCCCATCCCCCCACACACCAAACAAATAAACCAAAAACGTAGCGACCAGATTTGTGATTCCGTTGACCTGTTTCTATTATTGATTGTCTGAAATCAAGTTTATATACACGTAACAGTCCAATTGGCCAGTTGAATACTTATCAAAACCCCACAGCACGCGGAGCGATAACAAAATTATAATTATAACACCGTAATTTATGAACATCATTTGGAACCAATCCCAATCATTCTAGCAAGCAGTCTGTTTCGCAAGTGGGATAATTACCAAAACCCCACCAGCACTTGAAGCGATAGCAAATTATAATTAGTGTGCCGTTCTTCGTGAAACACCGTTTGGAATCAATCGCGAAGTTTCTTTCGCTTTTGTTTAATTGGTAAATTACAGTAGAGCCACAAGTCATTCTCACGTACAGACTCATCGTCAAGAGACGGGATACGCGAGATACTATCAGATGTTGACATAAACTTCTCTGTTTCAGGGCCTGATCTGTTGGAAACCCTTTGTCGCGTGTGTGGGGACAAGGCTTCTGGAGTTCATTATGGTGTGGAGTCGTGTGAGGGCTGCAAGGTCTGTAGTAATTTCACGGTATATTATTCTGTACCTGTTTGTTTGCTAAGTTTAAACTTGGGAGATTGGTGCCTTTTAGTCATAGGTTGTTGTTGATTATTATTTGATTGGCGATTATAACGCAAGTGGTTATGTATTGTAGGTGTATGTCGTCTTAGTCTTCATTATAGAATTAAACACTAACCAGGCCTAGTGGTCGCTATAATGGTGGTATGTAAATATATCAGAGACGAGCAGGCTTAATCCAAATCCAATTCCAAATCCTGAATTCATTTTATGTCACGCCCAAATCCAGACAAGTCATGCCCAAGCCCATATCATCAACTCAAATTCGAATTCCCATGTCTGAATCCGAATCCCCCACCTGAAATTGCAATTAGGCCTATACATTCGGACATATTCTTCAAATCACTTCTCAAATACAAACTAATGCTGAGCCGATAACTCCTATATAGCAGGTAACACAGTGGAACGAATTACAAACTGTTTCTATTCATTTTAGTAGAAGCGACTTCCTAGCGATTTATCAAATGTTAATGTTCGTAGCGCTGATTGAAAACCCGCTCGTGTGACACGCGAGTGGCGCAGTGTCCACTGTATTGCCTATGACTATAACGTGGCCGAAATGCCGAGGCCTTGCGCAAACCGCGGTTCCTACTTGACTTGCTTCATACCTGATGTCACGAATGTGACGTCACGCTATAGAAATTTGAAATATGAAAATAATCAACCTATATTTGCCGTTTACTAAACCTGCATCTTTACACTCATTCCGCCTGAATACAGGCTGACGGTTGAGCTGCACTATGTAAAGGTACATGTTAAACATATATATCGTGTGACCCTGAATATTGGTATAAAAGGAAAGGAATATAACTAGGGTTGGATTATCCGGATAACGGTTAACCGGTTAACCGATTAACAGCAGGTTTTTTTAATATCTGATACACGGATATAATTCTGCTGGTTAACCGGATAAAAGAGTATCGTTGCTAATGCGTTTCACACTTTTTAGTAAGCTTCGATAAGTCGTATTATTATCACTGTTGCGCGCGGCCAATTAACGAGATACGTCTGTGCAATGTGCAGTGCACGCACAATGTAACGCGACGCGATCTCCCGCTGAGAAGATCGACAAATTGATTGCCGCGCGCTTGGCTATCGTCGCTGGCCTGATTAATCGCGTCTTCAACAAGCCAATAGTTCCGCTGGCTTGAAGAATCGCATCTGCAATAGGCCCTGTGCAGTGTGCACACTATACCATCGCTTGCCTGCGCATTTGCGCAATCGCATTTGCATTGGCTTGGTGCTCACGATATATTATCGCTGGCCTACACAATCGCATCTGCAATAGGCCTGGCAGGGCTGTAACCAAGTCACATGGCTCCGAGTGGCAAGTCAATCTCACTATTATAGTTTTGACTCGAGTCAAGTCGAGTCATTTTCACTTCACCACCGAGTCAAGTCCGANTCCAAGTCATCGAGCAGAGGGTCGAGTCCGAATCATGGTGTTATGACTCGAGTCCGAGTCCAAGTCATTTTGTTGGCTGCTCAGTTTCCAGTTAAAGTCTTGTTAAACGCACTTTTAATAACTCTGTTTGATGATATGGAATGGTCCGCATTTATAATATTCTAATTTTCCTCACTTTTAGCATATTCTGGTCGCATTTTCTAGTACCAGTACCGATAGACGAAATCCCAAGAGTGTGGTTACTTTACTTCTCTTCGAAATTACAATGAAATGTCGGTGTTGGCCGTCAGAGTCTCGANTCATATGACTTGGTTCGAGTCATGTGCAATGACTCGAGTCCAAGTCGAGTCAACACACAGATTGACTCGAGTCGAGTCATTTCCGTATTTTGAGAAAATGACTCGAGTCAAGTCGGATCATCAGAAAATCGTGACTAGAGTCGGACTCGAGTCGAGTCATGACTCGAGTCATCACAACCCTGGGCCTGGTACGAAAGATATCAGCGCTGGCCTAACCATCGCGTCTCGGGCCTAGCATGCGTCGGCTCCTATCTCTCGATGGCTTGGAGACAATATGCCGTTCAGTGTATTCTGATTAGCGATTGTGAGAGTGACATCGCGATACTGAATGACATCGAATGTTCGCAAACATGTGCGTACGTCGGTACGTGCAAGAGTAATTGATCTCCGCTGATACTTAATTCGAAAAAATGGAATCCCTCATTTTATTTCAAACACACCTTATTTTTCGGCTGGCTACGCGCCTGATCACGTGAATTTCTCACGGAGGAATTAGAGCAAGAGATCATGTCGGCATCAATTATAGTATCAGCTACTCGTCCTTCAAGTATACTCCAAACCAGTACTCCGGTCCCGGCTACAGGATGCCACAATTGATGCACTGTGCATAAGGAGGCCGTTGCAGAAGCAATGAACATTAAATTTGTATGATTTTTCTCGTTTTCGCACGTACAGCGCGTGTACGTAAAGGTCTACAATAACACCGTGTAATGATTTTGCGATTGATTTTTCATGCAGACCCCGTGAAATCGATTGTCTCACTTAGCAGTTGATATCCGGTTATCCGATTAGATAAATTCCAAAATACGGACATATCTGTTATCCGAACAGTGAAAATTATTGATATACGAACTAACCCTAAATATGACACAATGCGCCACCGGGTGGGTGCGTGTTTTATGACCCCACATCGTCGTACAAGGATTGCTTTCTAGGGATGGTGTGAACCTCTGAAAGGTTCAGGTTCGTGTGAACGTGAACCATTTTGAAAGGTTCTGTGTGAACGTGAACGTGAACCTCGTGACGTCACGTGACGTCATATTGCTAATTCCAACCCTACATTTCAGTGAAGTGATAGCCTATATTAATGTACGCGATACCTAGTGACGACTCCGGCCACATAATGCCACAATGCTGGAGTACTTAGTGACGTTTTAAACATCGCCAAATGTATCAACTGGGAAAATCAAATGATATGATAATCCCACAAAACTAATATCTTCCGTCGCGTGGAAGGGCATATAAGCTTACGCCTTAACGGTCTAGGCCAGACGGACAATGTACTTGGCGTCTGTGTATTGCAACGTTGATATTGAGCAGCGTGTAAACGAGTGTCTATACTTGGTACCGATATTACCCCATTACCACCCCAATCGCACGGATTCGGTTTTCACGATTCAATGAACATATACGAAATTAAGATTGACTCCTTCCGCCGCTAGATTTTGTTACATCAGACAACTATATCAATTTCATTGAATGGTTGAATAAGCATCAGCATTCTCTGACTATACCTACATATAGTGTATTCCACTCTTGATGTTGCGTGATTGCGGATCAAGCTCACAAATATTCACAAACGGAAAACTGGATATTTCGAGCGTACTTTTGTAACAAACCAAGTACAATTTTTGAGATTGTCAAGGTGCATGGTCGTTTAATGTTAATTTTTCATGCTGCCAGCGCCATTGATAGAGTAGCCCGCAGTTGAAATGCAATAAATTTCAACCAATGATGTTATATAATAAAGTGAAAATGATAATATATGAAAAAGGTTCACAGTGCAGAACCTACCAAGGTTCGTTTGTGAACGTGAACCTTTAAATTTCTGAGGTTCACACACAGAACGCGAACGTGAACCTCACGTTCACACCATCCCTATTGCTTTCCAATGCTTGCTGTAACGATCTAAGTTCCGTTAAAACCACAAATAGTACGAAAATACTTTTCCAATGGGATTCTAATGTGTGCCGTATCATGTAAATTTCAGTACCATATTCTTACGGTTTTAGGGATTTTATCGGCGAACATCCCATCGTGATCTCAAGTACTCCGCCTGTCCTTACAGCGGTAACTGTGAAATTAACCGCACGACGCGAAACCGGTGCCAGTCGTGCAGATATACGAAATGCTTACGGGTCGGCATGTCCAGAGACGGTAACTCACCCCTATTGATTGGTTCTAATTCTTGAAATGACATATCGAAACTTTCTACAGCCGTCAAATTCGGAAGAATACCGCACAAACAGAAGCAGATCAAATTAGCAGAAAGGTACGAGGAATGGAGGTAGATATCCCGGCCGTGTCGCAATTGTCTGCATATCGTGGCTTGTAATCTTGTATAATGTTCGTTTTGCGGATAATTACAGGCGGAAAAATGAAAACAGCACATCCCCGTCACCGAAGTCGCAAAAATTCCACGCGGAAGAAAACATATGCAAGATTCCGCCAAAGAAAGCGAAATCGTATTTGTCGGACCCGGGTCCGCCTGCGTCTCAATACGGCGATTTAATCGATTCACGTAAGCCCAAGAAAAACAAGCACGCGGACAGGCGGCACTCTGTCGTGCCGTGCGAGCGTGTCGCCACAACCTCTCAATCAACTGTCGTCAAAAAGCACGCCTGTGATTCGGATAAATCTGTCGCGATGACAGTGGGCCGGACAATGTTCTCGCCATACCGACTCTTGAACACTTCGCCCGTCACTATAACTGCCATTCAATTGCCGTTTACCACACGCAACACTGTAAGAAGCGGGTGTTCGTCGATACAAAACGACCGGGGATATGACAGTAATAGAATCTTCGAAGTAGACAGGAATGTAACCGGTTTTACTACTCGTTTCGACCGCCACAGCGTGGAGTTAGATATGTCGGTGAGTAGCGTATTTTATTGCGGTATTAATCACGTCTGCAATCAAATTTTTCGTATCATTTCAGTCAGAGTCACTTGTCGATAGGATACACCGCGCGTACGAGCATACCTTGGAAGCTTACGCGCTAGGCAGCGGACCGGAAACGAATTCTCTATCGGTGAGTATCGCTGCGCTGTGACGTCACAACGGTATGCTTGACTATCGTCAGTTTACGCAGCGCGACACTGTGTGTGGACGGAGCCCGGTCGTGAAGGTGATTGTTAACTTTGCCAAAGAGATTCCGGGTTTTTCCAACTTGGCGTGCTCCGATAAAATCGTGCTGCTGAAAGGAGCTGTTACGGAGGTGTGTACTGTGCATAATGTATATAGCAGTTTTACGTAAAAGATATGATGTAGCCATCGCTTTTCGTGATTAATTTTAAGCGTTTACGCGTTCTTATTCGCAACCTTTTGATGACGCAGTTAGTCAGATATTATGCATTCCGTTCACTAAATAATGATGATTTTCATTATTCATATGTTCTGTTGCACAACCGCATAATAATATACATAGTTACTTTAGTTTACAACTGCCCGATATCTTTCGACTGTTTTGTTGGTTCATGTAGAACAGTGTTTCCCAAACTTTTTGTGCACAACGCCCCCCTGGACCGCAAACCAGGTGTCGAACGCCCCCTAACCGCCTCCTACTCCCACAAAATGATGTTTGGTTCATTGCACAGTCACTGCATTGTCGTGTTTGCGTTGGTCCATCATGGTTGATGCAATTTATTGAAAGCCTGGTGTACGTTATGTACGCCATCTCAGAGTCACATTTTGAACGAATTCCTCTACAATCAGTGAAAACAATACTATACAAGAAGTGTCACTGAGTAATTAGTCTATTCGTGGTTTGATTGATTGGTTGGTTTGTTAGAAAACGCAATGTTGCATAACAATGAACATATGAACAATCTGACTTTAATGCACAGAGAGAGCTGTTAATTTACGAATTTACCCAAACAGTTTCCCATAGTCCATACAGCCCACGTTTACTCCCAGTGCCCCATTCTTCTCTCAGCGCCCTTCCATCAATCGCCCAATTAGTAGCTAGCGCCCCTTGGAGGTCGTAAACGCCCCCAGGGGCACTGGCACCCACTTCGGGAACCACTGATGTAGAATATAGAGATTGTACGTACATGTCACTATAGCTCATGTGTTATCTGCAATTATATGGTGATAAGTTTCATTCACTACGATTGTGATGTGATGTAGGTTTCGGTGTTTGAATAGTTCAGTGCTTTTCAACCGTTGTGCACGGTACTCCCCATAGGGTGCATGAAAATCTGCATTGACTGCACCCGTACAAAAGGGTACATGAGAAACATTGCATTAGAAATCAGTGTTTTATATCATGTGGGTAAAGCTTGTGATTTTAGTCGACCAAATTCCAATAATCTGCCTTTGTAATGGACCGGTGATTGACAGCCTGACGATAATGACGACCTTTTTTAGTCTGTACACATATGAACATCGATATCTTACAATTCTGGACAGACAGATGAAACTGATGACCATTTTTTAGTTGACACACGCGGTTTATGTAGGTTAACCTGACAGGGGTGCATGATTCGGAGCCACAACTCTGAAGGGTGATGCACTGTGATAGTTATTCGCCTATGAAATATTGAATACGCACGATTGTACATTATGTAACTGCACAACAGTGCCCATAGTTTATTATTGCCAACTCAAAACTTGAAGATGTTTTCAAGATATATCGGGTCATACGAGGATGGCGTCCGTACATATAAGTGGAACTCACAGGCGGAAAAGAGGCATGGTCTTTTCCCGTTTCGTTTTCATCATGAAATTTTGAAGCCCGACCCGTCAGAGGCCTTGATCCATTTTTAGAACGCGAGTGTATAACTACCAAACGTATACTCATATCAACCCGGGTCGCGGACAGTTATTTTGTGCTATTGCATTTCTCTGTACCACATCAGTCTGACAAGTAGCAAACTTACCATGAGCCTAGTGTAATGCAAGCACGTGTTTCAGTATCGTTGAAGCACAACGACCTGGTCACGAAAATGAAAGCACAGCCGAAAAATGGCGGCCATTTTCCAGCGCCATTGACTCGTATCATTGCGAAAGCCCAGAGTCAAAATGGTTCGGTTGTTTTACCTTGGCAGCACAGGAACACAGCAGCACGCATTTAAGCTTGGTGAAAACGAACTTTTGTGTCGCAACACCACAGAAACCTATGAGGGAAAACTTGAATCATGTACTAGCCTAAAATCGATTTTTCAGCGATCACACGTAAATGTAACGCGTTCTTACTACCTCAGAATTTTCGCTTCATATATTCATCACCCTCACTAATATGTCATATTCATTTGAATTTTCGTTTCGAAAACAAGCAACGGTGAATCGGTGATAAGGCCATGTCATTCGTGCAATGTCGTCCGAGCCCGCATGCAAAATGGCGTCGGTCTCACGAAACGACCGCAAATGGCAAATACGGAAATCGATTGTCTCATTTTCCTTTCGCTGCGCAGTGCGCATGCGTCGGCCACAATAGCAGAGTTGCGAAACTTTAATTTTACATGTTTACAGGTGTGCTACGTACTACACGCGTTGGACCGTTCATCCAGGTATAATTTCTATGCAATCGAAGACCTTGCTCGTCAAATCGACGGTTCTAAGAAAGGTATATAACATGCGAACTGCTTTGCTGCGTATTTATACACCATGGATACAATTTCCGCGTATATCAAATTCAGTGGTCTTTATCCCTAGATAAGCAAATAGCATACAGAAATGCAATCTACTATGACTCCAAACCACAATATAAAATACATCAACTGCAGAAAAGCGCGCAAGCATTTCGCAGGCAATCCATGTCTTGCCCATAGACAATCAAAACAATCTTTATCCATTCATCGCGTTTAATTCAGCGTCGGGTAAACAGCAAACACTCAACGCAACGCAATCCCAAGATTACAAATGCATGAGCATGAGCATTGAGCACGTTTATCCGGCCGTTTCTCGCGAACAAACGACCCAATTCAGCAGAGCGAAAGTGCTAAAGTGTTCGAATACCTGCCGGGTCAAGCTCTTTCATTTTCTCAACATCTCACATTGGGCGTTGCAATTATATATAGTTTATACTAGAATTTGCGTGATTATAATTGTAATACAAGGTTACCCGCGCAGTTCTATTATTATATGGAACGATGAGTGGTATCATTTGTCTATAAGTGTGGCTTTCTGAAGTTGCCTTTTATGAAGAAAAATGATGTACAATATAATTGCTGTGTATTCCTATATTCGTAAATCGTTGTTGATTGATATCGTAGCGCATACAATCGTCTCAACCCCGAGGATGTGCTCGCATGCTCTTTGGTTAATAATTGTATAGTTTCGGCTACATTTAGGGTCCTTAATGACGTTATAAATCAAAAGTTCCATCCTCATCTCAACGGCAGAAAGCATGGTATGACGAGGTTTTGTTGTCATTTTCGGTTTCTATGCCCCAATATATCCCAACGGAAAATTTGTGTTTGGACTTGCGACAACAAAAACGCAAAATTTGACCAATTAATTGGGCGCCTGGCAATTAATTGGCGTAGGACGTCTGCATCATATAATCGTGTACGTGTATTCGCACTCGGATATACTCTTCCTCGATCGCATCCATATCGCTAATCCAGTTTCTTGGAAATTTGTAGGTCGTGCCAGTAATACATTATTCGCGTGAAACGTAAGCAATTCTGTCGTACCAATCGAAAAAAAAATTGCCATCCGGATAAATCTGGCTGTTTTCCGGGAATTGAGTGCATCCGAATACGCCCGAGGAGACGACTGTTTTACATGTTGCTTTCAAAGCTTGATATAACGGTATGGGTGTAGTCGTAAAAATGGCGAACAAACCCCGCGGTGTGGTGCAGCTCATGGACGTGTCAATCGTCACCGCCCACTTTAAGACGGGGAGGCTTAACCGGAAATAACAACCACTGAGCTATACAAGCAAATAATTGAAGTTAGGGGGAAAATCCGGCTCTCGCGATAGCTACATCACGTGGCAGTGGAGGGGTTGCTGTGCTTTCAAAAATCACGCACGGGGGAAGAATTGTGTCGTCATTCCTTGAGGTGCTGATCATTCGTATTGCGTAACAATTTGGCTATAATATTAATCGATTGCAAGTGTTTTCAATCAATGTCAGGATGTCGGTAGAGATGTTGAGGAACTGCACGGTGAAGAATTTCTGGCCATAACTGGCGCATGAATTAGTTTGCCGTGTTCCAACTGCTGAAGGATATATGGTTTTGTGTAAAACTTGTCACAGTCACAAGAGAAAAGTGATTGTCGTCCAGTGATATTGCTAATGCTTGCATGAGAATTTCGGAATTTTATAATGTTGGATTCTACACCTCAGGCTGTAGTTGAATCGATGAATCTATAATATCCTTCACAGGATGCAGATTACCACCCCCTTTTAGTTCTCTTTTGAGTGGTACATCTGTTTATTCTCTGATGATACCGAAATAAATTTTTGATTTATTGATTGATTGATTAATCGAATGGTAGATCAATACGGAAATCTCTATAAATTTCACACGATCGCCCTATATTTATTGCCAAAACGTGTCTTGATCCGCTATTGTACCTGGTTAAATTCGCTTGAAGTAGGGCCATCATGAGTTTGGTGGATAATAGATAATAATGGATGAGAAGCGTCAAAACCACGTGGATTCATACATGTTGTAATAGATGGCGTGGGAGATTACTCGATGCATTACCGCGGCGACTAAAACTTGGCGTTGCATTCACAGCGGTATGGATGTGGACGCTGAGTCAGTTCTCCGAAGCGTTCTCCAGCCTCGGATTGAAATCGCAAGAACTCGGGCTCTTTATCGCGATCATAATCACGTCGAGCGGTAAGGCTTTGCTGTGTTTTATTTCGCGTGATATGACGCATTCGCATCGACTTCGGGAATGGAACGATCGTGATTACGGCCGTAACGACACCAGCCGGCCGGGTAAACATGGGAGATATCATCTTGCTCGCGGATTGTAACTGCGCCTTGAATGGATACCCGTGCGTTAAATGTGCCGAATTCTAAACTGTGTGACGAGGGTGGTGTAGTTGTAACAGTCGACCATTATCTTTACAGATCGATTTGGGATTGTAGATCAGGCCAGCGTGCAAAGTATACAAGATCGACTGTTGCTGGCTCTGTCCGCGCAACTGAATGTTTCGGAAGGGCAGGAAGAATTTTTGACTTATTCTAAGCTTTTGCTGACTCTCACAAAATTGCGTTTTTTAACTTATTTATCTGCGTCTTAATGAAGCGGCAGTGTGGTTCTCAGCCTTGTACGGCCCACGATGTCTACAACACACGATAAGGATCGAATCCCATCCTTTGTTCTCCAAATATCGGAACAAATAAGTAAATGAATCCAGGAATTTCGTTACCCTTGCAAATCAGACCCCATCCCCATTACGGGCTGTGCACTGTGCAGGCTTTGGCTGAGAATTATTTGCACTTTCGATCAATTTTTCTTTGCTTTTTTCGGATGTGATCTGTGAAATATAGACGAAATATAAGTTTTTTGTGAAGTTCTGGAATAGCGTTGTCTCTGTTGCTATATGTGTATTCCGCGAAGGTTTCGTATATATCTACATTTAGCTGACTTATCTTTTACACAGTGCAAACTCGGTCGCAGGTTGACTCCGATCAATTTATAAAATTATCAGATTCGCCCTAAGGATATTTTTGTATTAATGTGACACATTCCCGATTAATTTTATATTCAAATTTGCGGTCACGTCGATTCTGGCACGCCACCGCATGGTAACTATGGTGTGATAGGCGACGGTGATACATGTTTGTTGTTATTTTAATGTATTCGGCGTAGCTCCGATTCGGCAGTAAACGGCTTAACGCATCTGACCTTACGACCTATATCTTACCAATAATTATATAATTAGTGTTTCGTCATATCACGCGTGGATGATAAGCTGAAGAATTTATCATTTGTGCATAGATATCTGACAGGACAGTCTCTCAACATGATTTGCAGAACGACACATTTTGTAAGACATCGAACATGGCTAGGCAAATTGGAAAACATGGCCATAATTTGGCCTACAGCATACAAAATAAACGTATGTGTGGACCAGGGTCCACCAACCTTCTTAAAACCAAGAGCTATAGTTCTTGGGTACTGATTAATGCGAAGGGCTACCATGCAGTTACTCCCGCAGTTTGTCCGTGCCAAGTTTGATTTCTTCACTCTGAGATCTGGGCAGGGTTTCCCCTCCTTANCAGAGGTGGTCAAAGTAGTCAAGAAAGCTACTCAAGTAGAAGTAGCGACGAAAAAATCTACCCAAGTACGACTAGAAATACTTCTTACATAAGCAACCTAAAACTACTTTAAGTAGAAGCAGAATTGACGGACTTCAAATCTACTCAAGTAAGTACGTAGTTGTGAAAACGATCGTCATTCGTTCACATGGACTGTCAAGAGCTGCAAATGATGCTATGCGGAAGGTGTAGAGAGCATGATTCATATTGATGCAACCCAGGAGGTGTCAATTTATGACAGAATAAGATGTCGTCCACATCATGGGATGTAAATGATGGTATTGATATGTAAATGCGATACTAATCCTTCATTTACTCGAACACCCCGTTTTAGAGAATATTATGGCATGGCGGCCTCCCCCATATTATAACGCCCCTATAGTTNAGTCGAAGAGCAATACGGAGAAGTTGTGTCGGATACGGCCTTAACACTTTGGGCAATTAGTATACGTTATTGAAAATATGGCAGATCGTAAAAATGTCATACGGCGTACAGCTTTATTTTCCAAAAATATATGGCATTACTACACTTGCTTTTATACTTCAACATGTATGTTCTCCAGACAAAAGAACTGAAACTATAATTAGAACGCAACGTATAATACTCGTAATTGAAAGAAAAATACAAATGCTACTTCCAATAAGCGGAAAATAAATTTCATGTCTTTTGTCAAGAAAGTTTCAACGGTGGTCTGCTAAAACAGGTCTAACGTTGAAAAAAGTCAAAATCTACTTTTCCTGATTAGGACACGTCATGGGCTGCTAGGTATAATAGGTAATTGTTGGATTGCGGAACGGTAGTTTCGAGCGCTATGGGGGATAATACTTACTATGATGAAATATTTGATATAGGCGACAATGCGGTGTGAACGGAATCACGCAACCTGCTATCTAAACTATATTCAGCGATACTTTTGTTAAAACGTATTTGTCACTCCATATCAACTGTGCGCGAAGCGCAACGAAAATTCTGGGTATTTCACCACTTTTATGGTATGACTTGACTTCTATGGTACTACGTGAAAACAGCCCCGAAATTCCTTAGGCTATCTTTCTTATTAGGGGATGAAACTACTTCTACTTGACAAACTGAAAATAGGGAAAAGTGAGTGAGTAGCTCACAAAATATTACGAAGTAGAAGTAGCGAAAAAAATATTTACTTGAGTAAGTACCAGAAGTCGAGGAAAACTACTTGAGTACTTCGAAAAAATAAAAGTACTTCGTGACTGACCACCACTGCTCCTTACCAAGAAAGAATAACTCTCTCCGGGAGTCATGCCAGCGTCGCCGAGTTCAGTTGCGTTGCCGCACTGCCCGAAGCGCCAATCTTCGTGTCGAGGCTCTGGAAGATCAGGTGTCGGCAACACCCGACACGGGTGCCATTCGTTGCAAAGCATGTAGCATAAGTTTTCAAAATGGAGAAACCTCGTAGACGACCAAAAATTATTTTGTAAATCAACATAAAACCGAGTATTTTATTACAGATTTTAGTTGTCTTGAACATTTTTTCGCGCTTTACGTAATTTCGGAAAACCCACAAAAAATATCTATACCCGCGGCGACCTTATCTTATGAAACCGTTTCGATGCTTTAGTCCAGGAGTGTATGCACTGTGCGTGTCTTGAGCGTGACTATTTTATATGAAACGCTCGACATTGATACGTAGCCTACGTACACTGCTCAGGCGCCGAAATGACCGGCGCGAATAGTCCGGCACCCACAGCTTAAGTCGCACGTCACAAATGAGACCCACAGTGCAAAATAATGAGTCCCGTGTTTTAGTTTCGTCTCATAGGCTACGTGTTAGGTGTAAGCGATTCCAATATATCTGGAGCAACGACAACCTTTACCGTGGTCTTTGGAGCTTTGCAGACAAATCTAGTGACACACCAACCTCATAGTGACATTAAACCGACTTGCATGATACAGGAGTTTGCACATTTTTGATCATCAGGCCATATTGCCGTAACATCTTTGATGGGCCTGTCACTTATATTGGCTATGGTACCGAGGCCTGTCACCTTATTGGCTATGGTACCGAACACAGTGGACTTGGAAACGACCAAGGCAAGCACAGAAGATCGATCATTACGTGACTCATTGACTCATTATCATTTTAATAATTTTTTAAATCAAATCAATACATCACAAGATTGCGATATAATGAAAAGATGGGATGCCGAAACGACTTGGAGTAGTTTTTTAATAAGACACCCACCTTCACCACAATCAGACACCGACTGAAATTAATGATGGACATATTACGTACATTAGGCGATAAGTCTAGTGGTGTAGCGATCAAAATATACCCATCACGCCCAATACGGTGAGAACCACTGGCCCCGCTGATGCCGTTGCCAGCTGCAGATAGGTGCATGGTTGGTGAGATTCCTTGCTTGAAACGCTAAATATGACAAAATTGAAAATGTTTGGCACGCCAGTTGGTAATATTCTGGCACGCTACATGCGAAAGGTTGCTTTTGCTTGGCATAGTTAGGCTATATCCCAGCAAACACAAAACCGTAAAAGGATCATCCGGGATCATCTCGATTAGGTTCTGATTTTCTAAGTGTCGAGGGAATGTCTAAAATACGTAGTAGGATGGTCTTGTGGTTATATTCAATCAGAATAAATTCATACTCGGTGTTGTTCCATCTCATGCATTAGGCTTCGTTATATCCGGTAGTTAACCTAATAATGCAAATTTTCTATCTCTCGAGGGTACGACTAAAATACGTAGAAAGGATGACTTTGTCGGTACATTCAATCACGATGAATTCTATCCGGTTTTGTTCGATCTCATGCGGTAGCTTCGTTCTATCTATTAGAAAACAATGTTCTCCCTTCGTTTTATTGCGTGAGGATGTCACCGGTGTTGTATATTCGTGTTGTTGCTCTAAGGTCGAATAGTTCTGTTTTCTTCTGCTATATATGATCTTCATTATATATATATTCGCTCTTTCGGTAATCTCGCATGTTCAACGAGTATGGCTAATAGTTTTATTCAGAGAATAACCAAATAAGTGATATGCTGTACGTTTAGGAATATGATTATCGATGCGTGACTTCTAGACTGAGT
>ATSW01003975.1:0-22914 GCA_000444245.1 Botryllus schlosseri
CGAGTCAAGTTGAATTTTCAAAGTACAATACATGATTCAAGGTCATTGCATTTTGCTATCTGTTTCAAATACAGATGGAGTCCCCATTTATTCTGAATCGAGGAACGAATGAAGAGTTGATTATGCAGCACGCAAGAAGGCGCTCTATCGCTTATACATACGTAGAACGGTCAAACTACGTAATTATAGCGGTATAGCCTCAGTCTATATATAACAGGGGTGGGAAAACTGCGACTCGCAAGCCGCATGCTGCTCTTTGAGTCGATTACTTGATGACTTGAAATTGACTCGTAAATTTTGCTTCGAGTCACGAGTCAATCTGCATTTTTCAAGCGTTGAGTCAAGTCAAGTCATACGAAAAAGGTGACTCGAGTCAAGTCATGACCCGAGTCCTCCCAACACTGATCTAATGACAAGGCAAGTTTTTGCAACTTTTGTAAGCTTCCAAAATACTGAGAATTTGTAGTATGATGTTTTACGCTCTTTGTCGGAATTTTATATTGCAACTTTTTCCCCTTTTGCGCGAACCTTTTTTGCGCAAAATAGAAAAAAGTGAGTTGAAAAATATGCTGGAAAACTAATTCTAGACTGGTTCTCTCTTTGATTTGCATAACAAAGAACTATGTGATGGGTTAGCTGCATCTCCGTGTTATCTATGATGCAATGGCTTGCAAGCTAGGAGTTCAGCAACTCCACCCAAGCAAGACAAAGTGCCTGAACTATATGTAAATGAATCGCGTCATTATCTGTCGTTTGAATTTAAGGTCCCATTTCATGGACGTCCTGACAAGACCACTGAAAATCCTAAACTATTGGGTCATACAACAGAACCATTAGAGTATGTCATACCCTAATTTAAATACATTACAAATGCAACTTTTACAAGGGTTATTTCACGAGGTTCTNATNACAATTTCGCTCGTAAAATTGAAACTACTTTCCCGCTCCNCNGCTGCTATCGTGTAGGCCAAGGCATGGGGTTTGACATCTTGTGTTTGTATTGCAGCGTTCCACTGAGCACTCCCGGCCGCATGCTCAACACACTGAATATTCCTTGTCTTCTGGTTCAACTGGTGCAGGACCCGCCCTGGACCAGGCACGGCGAAAATGGAATTATGAAATTTATCGGTGAGCAATAGTCCTATAATATAGTATTTGCATTTTTGATCAACGGTAGTCTGTGGCAGCGTTTTAACGACTTGAGTCAACTTTTTCTCTTGACTTGATTAGAGTTACTAGGCAAAAATGGACTTGACTTGGCATGTCAGACACATGGATTGACTCGCGACTCGAAAAATATCGACTCAAATGACTTCATATTGTGATAATTATACGATGTTCTTTCCAATTCTCTACCAGTTGCTGATGATTACCCCTGACGAGTGTCAGCCGAAAATATTCGGGCTCATTTCAATATCAATATATTATTCAATTGTGTATTGAAGTTCTGCACCTCCAACAATACAATCTTTGTAAACATTCAAGATACAAAGTGGGTCAACGTGAGCGGCGCCGACACAATGCAGTTGACGAAAGTGGAGGGCCAGGTGTGGCTGACCGCCTACAACTTACTGATGCACCCGCAGTGCGCCATGAAGTACGAATTCAACACTTACAACAAAACCCAAGTTCTGAAGGTAATTAGAGATATGAAACGACAAATTAATTCGATCGGTATAGATCGAAAATATCCGAGCTCATTTCACTATATACTATNCAATTATTCATTTATTTAAAAAAAATCTAGCTCCGCGGTTTCATGAACGATGTACTTCTCGACCAGCTTCCTATTCTGGCGCACATGAGGCAATTCTTGGAACAGCTGTCTCTAACCGAGCCACCCCCACCCAAGTAAGTCAGGTGCCTGTGATCCTTGTTTATTTTCAAACTAACAATTCACCCCCAATTATGTTCAGGTCCGAGCTGGTTCTGGAACAGCTGCCCGAGATCATGGACAGTATCTCAAACGAGAATCGCGGTAAATGGAAAGCCATCGCTAAATTTCAGATGAAGAATTACTTCAATCCTTCTCAAGACGAAATCCGGGAACAGGCTAAAGCGTAAGTTCAACTTTGTTGTGATACTGAGATTTTTTATCGATTTTATGCTGCGGCTGGTCCTGGTATTTCCAGAGTTGGTCAATGTAGCCAGCACCATCCCCGATCTACTCTCTCGGCCAAATAGGCGTTCTCATTTTGTAAAGTCCGAATTAAATTGTATTTGCGCCTGTAAGCGTGTTCAACAGAATTCTTGAGCTAGTGTTGTGATAGTCTTGTTAATCGGAATGCGAAATTGGGCAGTGTGTTTGTGAGTGCCTGCGAATCGGAATTCATTCCTGCGCATATTTGTTTCTTTGCCTGCGCATTGAATTTCTACTTATCTAGTTGCCCAAGACTTTGGCTTCAAGTTGCATTGCGTTTCAGTTTGGCAGAAACGTACAACATCGAAGCCATGAACGCCCTACTCCCCGACGTGCCAAAATGTTCAAACTGCGGAGCAGAGGCCACCAAGCGCTGTGCCAGGTGCAGAACGGAATGGTACTGCAAAAGGTCAGTCGCACGGCCATTGTTGATGTGCAATGTGGTTTCCAAGTCTCTACCAGATGCTGACGATTACCCCTGACGAGTGTCAGTCGAAAATATCTGGTTGACTTTAAAGAATTTTTTTCGATTGTATATCGAAGTTATGTATCTACGAGAAGCTCTTTGGATATTGAGTAAAATTACCTTGTTAACGGTAATCACTTGAAAGTGTAAGGCCAAATCTACTTCAAGTACAGTGGTCTACTCCTATAGTTTAGACTAGAGTCATTTTCAATTCATTTTTGACGGCTGCTCAGGTGAAATGCCACGAATTCACAATGTACTCATTTGTCTCACAGCCCTGTCGTAATGTGCGACTACTATTTTCAGAGAGTGCCAAGTAATTCACTGGAAGAAGCACAAAACCTACTGCGTGCCTGTTCAGCAAGAAGTCAAATGATATTGGTCAGAAGATTAAGACACCCACTGTGTTTTTTCACGCTACTTTATTTATCCAAAAAGTTTACGTGAAGCAGAATGTTTATTTATCCAAAAAGTTTACATGAATCAGAATGGAGTGGTTCTTCCGATATACCAGAGAGACTCTGACCTGTTCCTCCTAACACTCTCATCCTGCTACCTTGCATTAACAGAGCACTCAAACACGGTAATATGCGGCACATATTATATTTGAAATACCAATGGCTCACATAATCATATATATATAGTAGTATATAGATTCCAGTATGTGCAATAAGGGTTGTTCAACAATAATTGAAAATTCCTACGTGGTTTTCCACATAACTTTCCAAACTCAAATACTCAAATTTTTTTTCTACAATAACTTCAATAACTTTAGGGACTTTAGGGACCCAGTAAAATTTATTTTTAGAAAAGAGTTATTATTGAACAACCCTACCGTGCAAAAAACATCGCTGTTAAAAAAGACACTTGCTTCAATTAATGTAGTGTCGTAGTCATGGACGGAATTGGCGGCTACCCCACATCAACCCCGTATCTACGTCGCTACAACTACAGAGCTTGCGATTAAATGGAAGAAGGCAAGGATAAATATCTACTTACTGCACACGTAAAAATTGATATAGCAAAATTACCAGACGCTAACAGTGAACGATTCCTCGACAAATCCGACGTTTTTATAGCAGCAAATTTCACACGTAACGTCATCGTAGCCTTTGGTCAGTAATACGTTATAGAACTGTGTACAATTGAAAAGAAATTGGAATAAATATCAAACGGTGCGACACACTTTGCCAGCTATAAAACTGCAGATCTGAACAAACTGCATCATATTAAAAAGCATAGCAGCAGGAGCATTTAAAATCTATTCAGCGGAGGCTGGGCGCAATGATTCCTTGAATGTGAATTGATACGCTGTTGAATTGATACGCTGTTAACTTTGGAGTGTTGAAATTATCAACAAGAATTATCGTTGCC
This sequence comes from Botryllus schlosseri, assembly GCA_000444245.1. Lineage (NCBI taxonomy): Eukaryota > Metazoa > Chordata > Ascidiacea > Stolidobranchia > Styelidae > Botryllus > Botryllus schlosseri. Next base: position 3,981 of record ATSW01003975.1, read on the forward strand.
ATACTATATTCCAAGAATTATATTCCAATGCGGGAGCATTGATATCTCGATTGGTCGTGTCGCAGAACACAAAGCTACCNACGTTACTTTAAATGACATATTTATGTATACTATCACTCAGATCAGAAGTTTGCCCAGCCCTGAAGACTGCATTCCGCATACAACAGGTTCAAGCTTTGCTGTTCTGCGTAGTCACAGGTTTAGGTGCCGGCAAACTGTATAGATAAACTGCTACAATTACCAAAGCCGCACCGCTTACAAACACCCAAGTCAACTGGAAATTCATCCAAAATATCGATATAACAGTGGACAGCACGATTGAGATTGAAGTCGCGAAACCTTTCAAGATATTATCGGCGTACTTAATAACCATCGCCACCAGCAACCCGCCCAACGCAAACACAAGCACAATCGACCATACTTCGAAATCATATCCGTAAAACATTCCCTTAGTAGTGACGGCCGTCCAGTTGGAAGCGTACAGACCGAACATACCGGCTATGATTCCGAACATGGACATTTGGATGTTCCTGAGCCATATCGAGCCTTTCGAATGTTTGAGTATCTTCTCAAAGTAGACTCCAGCGAACCCGGAAGACAGACAGGACACAACGACGGCCGCTAATCCGATTAAAGGGTTCTGTTGCTCCGAGTTCTTTTCAGAGGATCCGCCGGTCTGAGTTTGTACCTGGTTAGGATTCAGAATACAGGGTCAGCATGCACAAATTGCAGCGCAAAATTTGAAACTCAATAATTACGGAGCTGGACAACCAGTAATTTTTCAGTTTTAGAATTAGTTTTGCCAAATCAGATTAAAATTAGAATTAAGGTGTTCTGAAATCTACTGAAGTTACGAATTGGAAAAAAATATGACAAATCAAGTTCAGTTTATGGCTATGTCTGAAAAGAAATCTTCAACCAGATATGGAAAATTTTCAGCTCTTGTAAATTAGACGGGAATTGTAGCTACGCAATTTTTTCGAAAATACAACAAAAGCAAGTTTAGTTCATATCAGTACAATATACAATTGGGCTACAACTAGAAAATTTCACCTTTTCTAAATTATCCTACGGTGAATGATAGCTACACCTTTTTGTCAAATTAGTAACAGTCTACAGTTTTTAGAGCAAAATTAGGCCTACCTACATGGGTTCACACACATAAAAATCTACATCGCAAATGCAGAATTCGGTCTATGACCAAGGTGCTGGCACATGGCTTTACATGATTCCACATGTAAGAATCTTTCACATAACTACACCAGTCCTCAAACAAGTATTTGTATCGGACATAAATTAGTCCAAACCTAGACAGAAACTTGTTCTGCAGCAGCAATCTCAGGCAAAGCGCTACAGTTAATGAATATTTTATACAATCACACAATCGAAACCTCACTTGCACAATCGCTACTCCGAAGAACAGCAGGACCATGGATATCCACTGCGTTTTGGACAAGGTTTTCCCCAACATCACCACCATGAACATGGCCGTCGTCAAGATCTTCAGCTGATAAGTAACCTGCAATTGAGAATGTCATCTTTTTGTCATACTGACAATTTGATGGCACAAAGACTTAGTGAGTAGTTCTACTTGTGGATTTTTAAATGCGAGTGGTTCTAGTTGCGCATTAAAAAAAATTTGAAGGGTATACTCTATTGAAATAAACATGAATATTTTCGGCTGACACTCACTCATCAGGGGTAATCTTCAGCAACTAGTAGAGAATTGGAAACAACATTGTATATCAACAATCGTATCACCAAATACGACGTCAACTGCATGAAATTTCAAATACCGGTAATCAGGGCGAAGAAGCACTTTGAGCTCAATGCACAATTTTTAAATGGCACATGAACTCCTGTTGGCACAAACTAGGTTGATAGGTTGAGTCCTGACAAGTGTCAGCCGAAAATATTCAGGTTTCAATATCAATATGTTGTTCAATTTTGTATTGAAGTTATGTAGCTCAAAGAAACTCTTCAAATATGTTATATATGGATTGTTGAACATACCTGATATGTGGCCGCTGGTAAGTTTGACAAGGCCACGTACAGTAGATTATTCTGTATCGTGTAAACGATGGAAGGTACCGCCAACATGAGAGTGTCGATGGGTTGCTGGACAATGTTCTCGTTCAGGAAAGAACAGAACGCCTTGACGTTAACTGAAAAATGAAAAAATAACTTTTACAAATCTGAGAAGATTATCTCATGAAATTTTCCTACCGTTAATACTACCAAAATTTCTGAGAACAAAACTTCACTTCTGCCTGTCGAATTTATTATGCGTCGTTTTAATAGACAACCTAACCATTTCATGGGGTACCGTAACGCTTTCATTTGTAATTGACATATCCAAATTTTTTTCCTCTCACAGCAGTGCTACTGCAGGCTGGAATTGAGCCAAATTTGGTGCGCATTGTTTTTAGACATCCTATCGAGTTCAACAAGTAGCCAGTAAAATTTGAAAAAAGTTATTTTTGAACAGCCCAAATACGGTACCGTAAACCGGGGTAACTTTGGACAATTTTCAACAATTCCGCTTTGTATCTCGGAAATGCTAGGGTGTAGGGGAGGCAAGTTTTGTGTTTTTTAGGGTCATGGAGCAAAGATTAGAATTAACTAATCCAAAATCTTCATGGTCATAAATAAGTACCTTATTTTTGTAAATTATCCGTGTCCAAAGTTACCCCTGCATGTGGGGTAACTTTGGACAATGCAGTTTTTTGTATGCCTTTACACTCAATTGTTAATGAAACCTCGTAAATGAGGCTTATTTGGTAAGAGTTGATGAGAGCAGTGGCTAAAACTGAAACAAAATAGTATATTTCTGGCCTATTGCATGATTTTTTCCTAATCCACCCCCCCCAAAAAATAAAAAAATTAGGTAGTTTATGAAGGCTAATGCCCTCTTATTCATCTCTTGTCTCAATTTTCCCTCATGCCTTCGCCAATTGGGACTTATAAATAACATATGGTGATAAGGGGTATCCCACTGGCAGTGTCAGCAATCAACAAAAACATTAAACATGTTACCGTGATTTATTGCCGATTTCAAATATATTACTGTTCTTTAAACGATACACTTTCCCTTTCCTATGTCCTCTGATGGACATATTTGTCGTAATTTACGATATCCCATATCCAGCTGGTGCATCTTTAGGAGTGTGATAAATTTTTGAAGTAGCTTACACCCGATTACAATCTCTGAGCTCATTGCCTACCCATTTTTTCATATTTTCGCAAACTCCTAATTTATTAACCTTCTCATTCCATTTTAAAAAGCCATGTGGCCGGTGATAAGGAATATAGTTGACCATACACTTTGACACAGATGAAGCAGCCACTTTCCAGAGCTCTAAATATCACATTTTCCACTGTCCAAAGTTACCCCATTCTGATAAAATTTGACGGGGTAACTTTGGACATCACATTTTCCTGTATTGATCTAAGGGTGAGCCCACTGAGATTTTTGCCATGGATTAAGCCTGCTTAGAGGTATCTGCTGCCAAGTTTTCAATCTATGAATCACATGCTATCTATGTTTGGTTGTAAGAAGTTTAATGACCATTAATTTTGAAGAATTTGACCCCCAGCCATTAATTTATCAATGTTGGGTCAAATTTATCTTCTAGTGAAACGAATCCACATTCTATTGAGACTACTTGTGGTACTGATGCCTCATGAAAAAGAATTGGACCTCCAGCGGCGACCCTTTTCCATCAATAACCATTTAAATCTTTTACTGCTTAGTGTCCAAAGTTACCCTTAAGTCCAAAGTTACCCCGGTTTACGGTATTGATGTTTTATTTGAAGATCATCAAATGTGAAAATTGGAATCTAAACATTACAAGCGGAAGAAATTTGCAACACGCATTCCAGATTAATAGCAAGTTGGCAATCCAGTTTGTCCAGATACAACATGCCTCCAGGCTAATTAGTTGAGTGATTGTGAATTGACATGGCAATTTATCACTGTGCAATAGGTTTTGTTTCGGATTCCGGGGATTCACTGATTACATTTTTAGGTTGCCTAAAAAAACGCTGCACACCAAATTTGGCTCAATTCCGACCAGGAGAAACCGACGCAAAGCCAATTGATTTTTTTGAATTCATGCTAAAAAAAATTCATATTTTACTGTCAAGCCCATGAATTTATCGAGTTGTCTGCAAAAACGGTGCAGAACAAATTTGACGCAGTTTCAATCCGTTGAAGTGAAGTTGTTAGAGTTTTTCATTCATAATTCTGGGATTACCCACCGTCATGCTATTTCTGCAAATACCAAACTTTCAACTACATTATCTAAACTTATACCGGTTGGAAGTGAGCAAAAATTGTTAAGCATCGTTCTTTGATGCAACTTAACAATTTCATGGGATTAACAGTAAAATTTGAAACATTTTTGTAGAACTTTTTCAATCAATTCAAAAATTGGAATGATTTCAATGCAGGGTTGTAATAACTTGAGTCACGATTTTTTGATGACTTGACTTGACTCATTTCTTCAAATGGGTAAAATGACTCGACTTGAGTCAATTTGTGTATCGACTAGACTTGTACTCGAGTCGTGTGCGTGACTCGAACCAAGTCATATAACTAGAGACTTAGGAAGGCGAAGACAGACATTTTATTGAAACTTCGAAGATTAGTAACGTCTCCACATGATTGATATTACCCCTAAAATTCCCGATACTTGGAAAATAGGGCTAGAAACTGTTAGGACTGAGGAAAATTCCGATACTATGAATGTGAGCCATTCATTCTATATCAATCGAGGGTAGTTGAAAAATGTGGGTTGAACCGCGTTGAACTCAAAACCTAACATTGAACGCAATGGCTTGGGCTTGAGTCACAATACTCATGACTCGGACTCGACCCTCTACTCACTGACTTGGACTTGTCTTACAAAAATATCAGTACTACAGGTCTAGTTTTGAATAAAAACCTGAAACTGTTAACAAGAAGGAATCTAAATTTATAACCACTTGAGATATTGCTAGTATCATTTTCTACAGGTAGGAACTGACAAAATGTATCCTTATATCAAGTTGAAAAATTTTCAAAATGCCATCACTCGAAAACTTACATGAATGCTCGTGGAAGACTTTGATGAGACAAACAATGAGTTTGACGAGTTCCGACATGACGACCGCGCTCGCGGCAAAGAACTGCGGAATGTCTCTCGTCCGGGCATGACGCATTAGCAAGATCACCGCCGTGTTTTGAAGAACCAACAGGAAGAGACACAAGTATTTCAGTTTTGCTGAAAAACAAACATTTACAAGTTCTATTATGTGACATTTCAAGGAACTCATCGGTGTACAATTGGATATTATACTCATATTGAAATAAACCGAATATTTACCGCCGATACTCATCACTCATCAGGGGTAATCGTCAACAACCAGTAAAAAATTCAAAATAACATTGTACTCCATGATGAAAATTTTCATGTCAGTGACATCATATTCGCCGATATAATTGTTATTATATCGTTGCTGTGGAATCAAAGTAGCCCCCGTCCGTTTCTCAAACTTTGTGAAAATCAAGGCTTCGCAAAATCTCCATATTCTTTCGGCCACGAACCACGCCTAAGATACGATCGAAAGAAAATGAAAACTACACAAAAAGTCAATTCTCTCAAAATGTGTCTGAAAGATCATCCTCGTATGATTTTATTAACCTCGATCTATTTCTGTTGCGTTTCTTTCGCAAACAAATCGAATGGCAGTCTTGTGATCACAAATTAGGGAAGTTGGCCAGAAACCTTACAACATTGCTACTCATCATATTTAAATAAATGTTTGCTATAACTTAGGGTTAACATACGCCCTCTTTTAAGAGGATTTGTCCTCTTTTTTGACTTTTTTAAAAGCGTCTTCGGAGGACGACCAAATGTCCTCTTTTGTAGAATTTTGGTTAAATATATGGCAAAATCGACATGGACAGAGTAAATCAGCACAGACGTAACGCTCCGACGCGTATTTCGGGAGCTTGGCCGGAATGTTGACCTTTTTTTTAGTGAACCAACCAACTGATAACGTGAAAGAAAAACTGTATTCTGGGACCTGAGCCAGAAAGATGACCTTTTTTTTAGTCAACCGACCACAAAGTGGGAAAAATTTAATATTTTTTCTCGATTTTCCTACGGTCTTGCACGTTTGAAGATTTTGAAAAAGTGACCTCTTTTCAGATTTCCAAAATATGGTAACCCTACTATAACTCATATGGAAAAATTCAAGGTCATTCAAATGCAATACGATGCAACTGTATACAAAATCCTGTAAATCAGTAGTAGCAAAAGCAATAAGCGAAACGTATCTATTGTTGTGTTAGCCACAGGTAGTGGGAAAATTCACATCTTTTTACACTTGCTAATTCTTTAAAATCTTGGTTATGAAGTGGTGAGAGCAAATTGAAGACGGCGGTGATGGTTTTCACCTGGCCATACAAATGCGAAATCCATTCTTAATAAAGTCCTGTTCGAAAACGCTAACAGCTTCAAGTAGGTACCCAAACACTGCACTTTGACTTTGCAAATCGACGATGATGGATTTGGTTTTGTTAAAAGCCTTTGCAAATACTGTAACAGATAAGGTACGGATCCAAGACTTACAAGGTCCGCCAATTCAGTACCGGTAGCCTTATTTATGGTCATAAATAAAATTTTACCATTTAACGCACTTTATAACGTAACTCATATGGAACAGATGTATCACACTGTGACATTTCTATAATATCCAGGACAGTCCGCGTATTTTATGCAGGGTATCAGAGTTTTGACACTCGCACAATATGCGCCGACACGCAAGCTACGTTTGTACCAAATTTCCTCGAGATCATATTTGATATTCGGGCGGGGTCCATAACGGGTGTGTCTATTTCATCAATGTCGACACCTCGACAACTATTCTACTTGAGTAGCATTATAATTCGAATTATAATTATAGCGACACAATGTTTTTCCAAATTAGATTCACAAAATATAAAACATTGCAATTATAGTCTAATTCAGTGGTCGGGAACCTTTTTGGGCCAAAGAGCCATATTGACCCAATATTTTCAAATTTAAACCCCAAGGAGCCATAAATGTCAATCAACTATTACGTCACAATTAATTGCGTGACGTAGGCTATTCACTAATACATGCGTGCGCCATATTTTCTCCGCTCACATGCGAAGGTGGAGCCAAGCATGGTCACTACAGTAGTAAATGCTTTGAAACCTTCAATGATTGTTGGTATTTTCTATTGATGTGCATGCGCAACTCATCGTAAGTAGCTTAGAATTTATAATCACTAATATTAATCGAATGTTATTGTCGCGCTGATTCCGAATACCGAAATATTGATCGATTTCTCCAGTATTCGGAGTGTTAGCCAAAAATGTTTGGGTATATTTCAATATGAATATTATCTAACATACTGTGGGTGTAGGATTCATATCCAAAAAAATCGAATCAAGTTTCATTCATCCTAGTCTTTTGGGGGAACGGGGTTAGGACCCAATTCCTCCGGTAGATCTCAATCATGAAGGTACCTAATATTATCATCATTTCAAAACACCACAAGACTGCGATACATGAAAACAGGAAGGTGTCGAAACGACTCGGGAGTATATAGTCAGACACTGAATTCAGTCCCTAGCTGATGTAAGGAAGAAGCATGCACACTGGATGGGAAGAAATATAGGATAACATAGGTAGTTAGCGTACTGTCGGATGATCCAGGACCAATATATAGTCCAGTGGTCGGGAACCTTTTTCGTCCGAAGAGCCATATTGGCCCTATTCTTTCCACCTCAACTCTCAAAGAGCCATATATGCCAATCAACTGTTACGTCACAATTGAAAATTAGTGACGTCATGGTAGCACTAATTCGATCCCACTACATGGGATTGCTCGTGTGCGCCATATTTTCTCTGTAAAAACTGGTATTTATTGTTCGAAATAAAGGTCGAAAAGAGAGGTAAGGCACAGATAGGCCATGCAAGCTTCACCATTGATAACGCAAATCATCATGAGTAGTATAGAATTTATTATAACTGATATTAATCGAATGTGACTGTCACACTGATTCCAAAAATCTAAATACTTATCGACATCTCAATTCTCAAAGTATTCGGCGGTAACATAACATCGCGCTACACGCATACATTTTACCGCCGGTACTACACAGAGCTATACTTATCAATCAAGAACGTGGATAGCTATGGCGTTGTTTGTAATTCGAGTTTGTAATTGTGAATGTCACATCCACAACAGTTCATTTCTCGCCGTAGATCAGGAAGACAATGTCTATTTGAAAACTGTGTTTTGCAATAGGGGTCGCCGTGTCTGCTATGCTCTTTGATTAATCGCACAATGCAAGATTTCGAGTAGAATTTGCGAGTGATATTGGCCGCCGGCGTGACAGTACCTTAAATTTGATGATTTTTAAAAGAGGGGCTCGTAGAAGACGGCATTGCCTTTACCTCTCAAAGACATGTTTATACTGCCGCGAGAATAATTATTCTGGCCGTGATGAAAATTTACCAACAATTCGCTGCAATATTGTTCAATTCGGCACAAAAATAAATATTTGGCAAAGAGCCATATCTTATACCCAAAAGAGCCATATATGGCTCGCGAGCCACATGTTCCCGACCACTGATATAGTCAATCACTAAGGACAAACCAGAAAACCAACATAGTTAGGGTTGATTCTGTAACACGGCTAATCTGTATTAGATAGACTGATCAGTAGAACGCATATACAAGACCATGATAAATTTCGACATGTTTATTAGGCTACATTAATGGTTGGTGTCATTGGGAACACTATATTTTTATGGGTTATATATCGGATAAGCACTCAAAATTCGTGTGATAACTTCCCTTCCCGAGGGTCGGAGGGTGAATGGATGTAAGATAAATCGTAATTAGGTAAAAGTGATGACTAAGGCGATTTTTTGACATGTCAAAAAAAGTCAAAATTGAGTCGAAATTGCAGCGTTAGGTCAAATGTCAGAATTGTTTACAAAGTTAAAACTTTTTTGCAACCCGCATTTCGTTTGTATCGTAGATATTGCACTGTCGGTGAACTCATCATTTGACATTTTACAGCTTGTAGCCTACTTTATAGGCCTACCGCTGTAGACGGCCCATTCATTGTCTGCTCATTGTGAATCATAAACATTCAAATGAAACAAATAGGTTGACATTATGCTCAACGTATCGCAATATCCCAACTGAAACAAGACTGCGTGGGCATTGCATGGTTCTATTATGAAGAAGCACATTATGAAAAATTGTGATGTATACACAATTGCCAGAATGAAGCAACAAGGTTTGTCACCAGTAGAGTACACACAACTTCAGTGCTGTCAGCCAACAATTGATGCTGTTGAAATGCTTTCTCTATCCATTCTTGGCAAGCTACTTAGTAAGGACAGACACTTTCTACCCGAGAATGTAGGAAAGTATTTTTCGTTATACCGTACTACAAAATTTTGTAATTATTTCTGCCATGATGCGTAATGTAACTACTGGAATTCTTCATACGGCCAGATTTCGTTAAAATCAAGTTTTTTCATTCGAAAATTTACCAATTTCAGTTTCAGAGGCATTTTTTTTCAGGTTAAACTACCGTACTTCTTAAGGTCAAGGACAGACAGTTCCAACGAGAAATGAAGATAACTAGTAGGTACAATTCTAACATTATATGGGAAAACACCTAATTTGCATACGTTAGGTCAAACTTGGTCAAAATATAGATTTTTAAGGTAAAAAAATGTTAGAATTTTCATTTCATAGGTAAAAAAATCGCCCTAGTGATGACCTTTCGTTAGTCAACGCCCTCCGAAATTTTGGGGGTACACGCATCTGGTATCAAGACTTGAAGGGGTCCGCGATACAAAAGTTCAAGAACATATGGCTTTATATGTGGAACATGTAAATAAGAGAAGAGGCATGCACGCACAGTCGATGAAAAGAAATAAAAATGAAATACATTTTAGCGACCTACCGTTGGCCTGATTATCCATCTTTACGGCCGTTACTTTCGGATCCTTCAGCGGCGACCCCTCCGACGGCGGAACTTTAATGGATTCCATGCAAAACGCGAAATGCTTCTAAAATGTTTTGAGATTGCTTCACACGTACGCACACAACAAGCGGAGCGTCACATTTTCTATGATACGGTCAAGTAAACATGAAAAATATACCGGCTTACCAAGCCGACTTGTACAAACTGCTGGTTTTTCGACATGTGTAGCTGTGTACCTAGAGCAAGAACTACATAATTTACAAAAATAGCAACTAAAACTAAAACCAACGACCTTTAAAAATCCGCAACTAGCTAACTAAAACACAACTGACCAATACTGATCAATAATACGAATTACTGAATGTAAAAGGAACTGAGAAATATTGGAGATCAAAAGGGCGGGCTTTCAACTTTGAAATGGGACGGGTTTCGAGTGTTTCGACCCCAAAATCCACCCATGGCTATGCCATTGTTAGTAGTGATGATTCTGAGCTAGCAATAGCTGCCTGCTGCAGGAACATATCGCACAGCAGAACGCTGGTATCACGATTTACGCCAAACGACGACACGTTTTCTCTAACTAGAGTTGTTTGGCAGTTTATTTTTTAAATGCGCAACTTGAAGTAGAACAACTCACTTTTCAATATCCGCAACTAGAACTGGAACTACCAAAAATAGTAGTCACGTTGGCCGTAAATTAACTACATCTGAACCAAAGAACTGACTGAACAAGTCTGAATTACTTACATCCGATCGATACGGTCAAACAGCCGTCTACGAGGCATGTATTCATTCAACCACTGCTAAGTCATCAAATTCCCCTTTTCCGTTGGACGCAGAACAGCTATCATATTACTTCACGGCCACAACAAGTCGATCGATGAGAAATTGCTATTGTGTCAGCAGCAATTCAGTTCAGTCAAGCATCGTCGTAATCGTCAGAATATATATTTTCATCTGATCAAGACACACACAATGTACAATGCGGTATACAAGACATAATGCGATGTAATGAGCAGATAGGAGGAAGCCGAGACGACCATCCACCGAGGCGAAATGTGCGATTTACCAATTCTTCATGTTGATCTTTTCGCGTCTGCAATTCTTTAGACAGTTCTCCCATGCTCTTGTTCGTTATATTTGTTGTTTTCCGTTCTTCATAGGGTCTTTCTCTGGACTTCTTTTGACACAAGGGAAGCGGGTCGAGCCCAAGGAAATCTCCGACTTCACGATTTGAACCCGCGCCGCCAGCGTAGTGTCGTTGAGACTCATTTTTACTAATCTATGGAAATATGATATTGCTTCTAACTAGGTTTGTTATCTATAGTTTCACATTGTTGGCATGGATGTGGGATTCATGCGTAAAATTGAGTTTCTAGAATATTCATACAAATGCCGGCCGGCGAATGCCCCAAGCACTCTCTGTCGTAGGAGTGTTGTAGGCGTGTCCACGAGATCGTTCGATCAGGGATAACGTTTTGAGAGGCTTACGACGGCAGATCTTTCGATAGGTGTGGTGTTGATGGCGTGGAAAGCGGATTTTCGTCTGACATTTAAGTTCTAGGCGTATCCAATACGCAGGAATTGGGCTGCAGTAGACGCTACCTTGTGGTATACTACAAATATCTCGATTTCCGCTTTATTCCGGTCCCGGTGACGTATAGGGATCGCGTATACCAGAGTTCTGGTTTATATACTTACTGACCATATATCCTTTTATTTTGGATGACCCAATGGAACGTATTTCATTTCTATAGTATGACGTATTATTTCGCCATATTCCTTCTTTTATTGTTACCGTAGTTTATGAATTCGTCCCAGTGTCTTATAAGCAATTAAATAGTATATTCATATTGAAATGAACCCGAATATTTTCGGCTGACACTAGTCAGGTGTCTTAATAAGTCTTATAAGCCTGCTGCATCAGTGATTTCAGGGAAATGTAAGTTTTATGTGATTAAATCTGGCTCCAATTGCATGCAGTTGGATGTTTTGTGCTGCATTGATTGTTTGTGCTGTATAATCTAATTCTTATGTCAAAAGAAAAAATAATTACCGGACCACGACTGACCTATCGATCTCGCTTCCCATGACATGCCGCCCTATTTCTTGTCGCTTCCTTTTTCTATACAATCTTCTTTACTTTCATTCAGTGTGCATGCCTCCTCTTTACATCGCCTAGACCAAGGTGGGTGTCCGATTCCATAGACAACTCCAAGTCGCTTCGACATCTTCCTTTCTTTTCATTGTATCGCATTTTTTGTGGTGTATTGAACTGATAAAATTGCTAATAAACCAATGATGATGATGATGATGATATCTCTGCACTTCTCAACGGCCTGGTGGTGGTTTATAATAACTGTTGGCTTGGCTGATGTCCCAGTTAATGTTCTTATTTCAATAATGTAGGTACTTTTTGTACTGTCGCAGAAATGAATCTTTCCTCGGAATGTTGTTCGTAAAAGATTTTCAGAGTAGATTTTACATCTTCAATCGCCCTCTAGACCAGTGGTTCTCGGAAGTTTTTGTCTTCACGGATCCGTTTTGGGTCATCACGGACCCCAGCTTAACTCCAAATGAGTTCTAGTTCTAATTTAGTTCAATATCGTGCAACGTTGATATGTCTTGTTCAAATATTAACTGCAGGCTAGTGATAAACAGCAACAATTTGAGTTAGTGAGAATAACGTCATACTACATGTAGAAATCATGGAGACTTTTATAATTTCAAAGCGAATTCTGCAGCTGCATTACTTGAAATACGTGTCGGTGTCTTGAAAGGCCGTGTCTTCGGTTTGATATGAACGAGTGCCTAAAATTCGTTTCCACAAAAATAGTTGGAGACATGTAGAACAACAACGTGGAACTCTTCCCACGAAACCTTTGGGTATGATCGCATGAGTTAGAAAATTTGTTGCAAATATAAAGGTTTCGCGGACCCCCTGAAAATGCTCCCTGGACCCCGGTTGAGAACCACTCCCCTAGACACTAATCCTGTAACATGACATTAATTTCTGCAATGTACGGTATGTGATTACTGACATGCCAAATTTTCAATTAGATTCTATATATTCTCATCAAAGTAACCTAACTTTCTCTTTCAACTTATAGCTATGTGTGATCTTATTATGAAATCATGATATGAGATATTGTTTCATTCTCTTGCCTGTCTGATGGTAACAAGTATTCGGATACATTGCTGAAATCAGTCACTGATGAAGTTTGCCGTTGTTGTATCAACCATCTTGCTGATTTCGACCGCGTTGATAGCACACTCGTGGATATACTCAAATTCAACCGTGGAATTCCTCAACGATTGTCTTGTCGGGAACGGCGTATGCTATTATGCTCTTCTCGTTCCATTGACGATTCCGGTGGCTTCGTTTTGTTGGTTACTGAATTGGTTTGGTCTCATGTTCTTCAAACACAACTAAATCTGATTTATATCAAAAAGATGCACTGTTTCGCTTTGCATCGCAACAAAAAGACTCTTTTTGTGGTGTGCGCTATTTTTATGTTACTTATCTATAACGGACTCATGACTGATCGATTATTGCAACACTGTCGCACAATGAAAGTTGTGTATTTTACTGTCAAAGGCTTTTTATTCCGTATATTGAACATACCTACAAACACAAAACTTTATATTAGTTCGGATGACAATGTGTTTCCGTATTCTCGCTATGAACTTAACTATGTCGTTAATAATGGAAATTTATGTTCCAAAATAAGTCCGCTGGTATTGATTTTTGTGAAAGTACACTCTAATGAGTTTGAAAGGCGTTCAAGTATAAGAAAAACTTGGGGAAATGTGACAGAATGGAGAAAATTTGGAGTAAAAAACACAGATGTCCTTGTGCTATTTAATGTAGGCAAAAGTGAACGTCATACTCCAGAAATACAAACTCGTATAGAGCAAGAAAATATTCGCTTCGGCGATATCATCCAAGAGGAATATATTGAAAATTTTCATAATTTGACGCTGAAAATAGTCAGCCAATTGAAATGGCCGCTAAAATTTTGTCGTACTGCTAAATTCTGGATGACGACAGATAGCGATGTGTTTGTCCATATCGGAAATCTTGTTTCATATTTGAAAATGCAAAAGCATGAAGGGTTCTACGCAGGGCCTGTGCATTTAGGCTCGATCCGCAATGGTGATTTGTCCTCAAAGTACTATGTATCAGCGAGGGTGTACAAAGGGGTGTATTATCCAGATTATTGCGCGGGTGGTGGATATGTACTATCAATGGATGTTGTCGGACTGATCTTTCAAGAAGTTCCTACCACACCGTTGCTTTATATTGACGATGTCTACGTAGGAGTTTTAGCGAATATTTGTGGGATTCGGCCTACTAACTATGCCATGTTTTTTGGGGAACGAAAAGCATCCACAGATTTGTGCACGCTGTCAAAATTTATAACGTCTCACGGTCATGATACGACGGACATGTTGAAATTATTTCAGGATATAATGTCGTTATCGTGGTTGGATCCGAATTTGACTTGTTTAAATAATTACGCGTCCAGGGTTAATTCATTTGACATAGTGATGTTTTGATTATCATTTATACTGTGTGCAATTCCTAGTTACTGCTTTTGACACATCGGTTTCGTGTATACCTAGTATCGACACATGCCTCTTCATTTGAACAGCTTATCCATTACATGCCATTTGATATTGCCATGATTGTACGACGTGTGCGTGCATTAGGGCTGTTCAAAAAAATGATTTTTAAAAATTTTTCTGGCTATTGGATAAAATTGTGAGGTTTGCTAAAATAATGATGCACACTAAATTTGGCACAATTCCAGAGTTGGGATAATTTTGAATTTATTCTACAAAAATCTGATCGGTCTAAATTTCAACCTGTAGAAGCCAAGTTATTGATGTCCTACATTTTAGATTTGATATCATAGTATTTACGGTGGGTAGATCTATATATCATTTTTTTTAAACAACTTGACAACTGCGTGGGTAAAATTAGAGTTCATTATTATTTATGATAAGTTTGAAATTTTCGAAATCCAATAGCTTTGCTTCTACAGGCTGGCAAGAATCAAATTTGGCGTGCAGCGTGTTTTTAGTCAACCTAACAATTTTATGGAATAGCCAGCATGCTGGTCAATTCTGAATCACGTATCAGGCATTGAGTCTAGTATGTAAGATATCAAAGTTCAAATGCGTACCTTTCACGCTGCCACAAAGAATATAATGCCAGTTTTCCATCACAATAAAGATAGTGAGTTTTTTTTCGACTATACCGATTTCATTTGCTGTATGTTGATCATGACTTCAGAATTAAATAGAATTAAGGCTCGATTCTGATTTTGAGTTTTTGAATCATTCTGTGCAGTCGTAATCGTTCCCCGTTTTGAATAGCATCTCGTGTTTAAAGCTTACTTTAGTTCTTGCGGCTTTGTGCAAAACTGTGTATCTATACAATAGATAGAGCATTCACAATCATATTTCTACTCTGCCTTCTAAGTGCCAGTTTCTTGGGAATCGAGATATTTGTCTTGTCATGCCCTGTTCTTTTTCTCATAAATTGAATAACATTCACATCGAAATAAACCCGAATATATTAAGCTGACAGCAACTAGTATTTTAGTTTATTTCAATGTGAATATATTATTCAACTGTATCTTCAAGTTCTGTACCTCCGAGAATCTCTTTTTCATAATGAAACCGCTTATGATTCATTGATGGACCTTGCCAATGTCTGTTATTAGACTCATGCCAAAACCGTGATTCTAAAAAGTACTATGACCTAGCATCTCCTGACCTAATGACTGCTAGAAAGTACTTGGTTGTCATATTTTATAGTTGGTTCACATTACTGAACAGTATTTTGATCACCAGAGTTTGATTCGTGTTTCTGTGTTAGTACTTCCGATCTCAAACATATTGCGCTACATTGATGGATTATTCTATTGCTGTAAAAATACTTTGACGACATGACTGTCCTGAAATTTCCAGTTTCTGTTCTAGTGCTTTTGAACTTTTTCATAACTCTTGTGAATGTATCTTATAAAAGAATGAGCATGACCTATGAACATCTTCAATAAGAAAGTTCACAGTAATGCTGTCCATGAAGAAATGTTTTTTGTCTTGATGATTTTTGACCTCTGTTTTGTTTCGTAGAGGGGTCGTGTAATTGGTTCCGTCTAACTGTAAGTGCTTTGAGTCTAATTCGCCGCTGGTATGGAAAATGGCAGTGTCAGTACTGTCTCTGTTGAATGTGAGAAACCAATGAAAGAGTCGTCAACTGTGTTTTCTTGTAATTCATTGGACAGTCAACATTCAGAAGATGATTCTTGTGAATCTTCCAGTACTGGAACTGCAGTATCTCCGGGAGGATGTCATAATGAAGAGTTAACAATGAAATCGGACAGCACGGAGCTTGTTGATTCTGGTGTGGAAACTACATCTCGTTCTCCCAGCCAATGTGAGTCTGATAATTCAAATCTTCAAACACCAAATTCAAACAGTATTGAAATCAATGATGCTTACCATGAACATTTGCAACCTGAGTCTTGTGAATTGTTAGAATCGTCATCGTTACTTGAAGAGCAGTCGACTTTGGACCATCCGCTTCGTAATTTGTCTTGTTTGGAACTTGACAGCTCCACTAATGACGCCCAAGCTCAAAAAGCAAGGATATCTAATCCTCAAACTAATACAAGACCATCCGAATGCATTCCGTTGCACAATTTGTTCAATTCTCACCCAGAAAACAGCTCGGAGCCACACTGGGTTGAAAGATTGGGTTACAAAAACTGGTTGCTTCATCTTGCGAGACGGCGCCGTTGTGAAATACTAATTCTAGCTGGATTTGTTGTTTGGATCGTACTTTTCATAGTGCTTGCAATTGTCATGAACGGGAATGCTGCGAGACAAGTAAACGATGGCAATTTGAATACTGCTGGGGGTGTATCCAACAGGAACCTGTCCAAAGTTGATATTGCAGTCAATTCCAACACGCCGAATATTATAAGTCCTCTTTTTGACCCCACTGTGACTACCTCCGAGGAAAAAAATGCACAGAATACAACATATGCATCAGAAATCACAACTGCTATGGATAGGAATACATCAGATCCACATAACACTCATTTATCATTGCCAAAAAAGCATGATACTCTGAAAGTCAGTCATGAAAATACCAAGCCAAGTGAGTTGCCAAGTGCTGTTGAAGAATTAACTACAGTATCAGCTTCAGATGATAAGCATATCAACATCAGTAGACTGTTACTGAGCAATGGAGATTTTGAGGTAGGCATGATGTCTACTTCCACACCTGTTACGGAAAATGAGAGTCTTGACGTGCAGAGTTCTGACTACTTGATAGGCGTGGGGCGGGCTGATATAACAGGACCTGCCGCCGATGTTAACATGATGGGTTACGCGAATCCGGGACAAACGTCTGGTGGAATTCACCTTAGACAATATTCCAGAGCGTTCATTGTTGAGGATTTGGAAACTCGAGTTCGGACTGTGTTCGTGAATATCGACGCTTGCATGGCGTCTACTTTGGTCAAACTTGAAGTTTTGAAAGTATTAAAAACCGAATTCGGTGATTTGTATACGGCTGAAAATTTATGCATTAGCGGGACCCACACTCATTCGGGACCGGCTGGCTTTTTGCAAGATGTACTCTTTCAGATTTCTTCGTGGGGTTACGTTGAAGAAACCTTGTCTGCTATGGTGAAAGGAATTGTAGAAAGCATTAAAATTGCACACGATTCGACCCAAGCCGGATATATTTTGATGAATAAGGGTGATTTGGTGGGGTCGAATATAAACAGAAGTCCGAGTGCTTATGAGAATAATCCAGAGGAAGAAAAAGCAAGGTATAAGCACAACGTAGATACGGATATGGTGCTGTTAAAGTTTATGGATCAAAACGGGAACGGTATCGGGATGATAAATTGGTTCCCTGTACACTGCACCAGCATGAACAACACAAACCAATTGATAAGTAGCGATAACAAAGGATATGCGGAGGTACTCTTTGAAAACTACATGAATCAAAATGATCGACATGGAGAGGGTGGTTTCGTGGCCGCATTTGCTCAAAGTAACGAAGGCGATGTATCTCCAAACACAAAAGGACCTCACTGTTTAGATACGGGAGAACCTTGCGATCTCGAGCACAGCACTTGTAATGGAAAGTCACAATATTGTGTCGCGTCTGGTCCCGGGAAAGATATGTTTGAGAGCACGAAAATCATTGGAGAAAATCAATTTGTAAAGGCTAAAGAGCTTTACGAGTCTGCTACTGTGAAATTGAAAGGGCCTGTTAAGTTTATACACGAGTATGTCAATATGACTGATTTTGAAGTCGTTCTGAAGAACGAGACTAAAGTTAAAACTTGTAAACCGGCGATGGGTTTTAGTTTCGCGGCCGGTACTACCGACGGTCCCGGCGCGTTCGATTTTAAGCAAGGTGACAAAAGCGGCAACAAGTTTTGGAACGTAATAAGGAATTTTCTGCACTCCCCTTCAAAAGAGCAAGTCGATTGTCATTTTCCGAAACCGATTTTGCTGGACACAGGCGAAATGGATGCTCCGTATGAGTGGCAACCGCAAATTATAGACACTCAAATTCTGCAAATCGGGCAGTTCTTTATAGTCGCGCTACCCGGAGAGTTTAGCACGATGGCTGGTCGGAGACTAAGAGACGGCGTTTACCAAAGTCTAAAAATGTCGAACAAAAATATTGATTTTCAAGTAACTTTGGCAGGGCTGTCAAATTCATACTCTGACTATATCACTACACACGAAGAATACTTGATTCAAAGATATGAAGGCGCGTCGACCATTTATGGCCCTTACACTTCAGAAGCATACACACAGCAATTCAAAAAGCTAGCTTTATACCTCGCACAAAACAAAAACGTCACA
>ATSW01003978.1:0-13215 GCA_000444245.1 Botryllus schlosseri
TCCCGACCAGAGTTGGATCAATTGTAATTGAATTGAGCTAAATGTAAAATTACATTTTTTCGTGTTATTGTAATTATAATTCTAATTGAAGCATTTCTATTTTGTGTAATTGTAATTTTAATTGAAATTCGATCAAAATTTTGCTCAATTACAATCTCAATTACATTTTCATGGAAACCTGACAATCACAACATACAATAATCAATTAATAAATCATTTATTCGTAGCACCAGTGAAAATCCGGTACGAACCAGGATAACGACGAGGGGCCTTAGAAAACAGTCACCACTTGTAATAATTAATAGCCTATCTACATCGGTGTTCTATGCGTGCTGGGTTATAACTAGATAATTCAGTCACGCTAAACTGTTTCCCATACTTCAGTAGCAACAGAAAACTTTGTGAATTACAATATACGCTAAACCAGTGGTTCTCAAACTGGGCTCCAGTGAACTGAATTTTTTTCCGCGCTTGGCTCGATTCACCTCGGTTTTATGGTTATTGCTCGGTGTATAGTCTGAATTTCGTATTGGAGAATTCTCTCATCAACAGCCATAACCTTCCATACCATCAAACTATATGTAAGGATTGGTAACTTTCTAGTTTCATTGTGTGCTACGACGATAGTCGATAAGGGTGGCACGAAATATTAACTGTCATAAAAGAGGGGGGCGTGTCTAAAAAAGTTAGAGGACCACTGGTTTAGCCTATATTGTAATTCACAAAGTTTTCTGTTGCTACTGAAGTATGGGAAACAGTAAAGCGTGACTGAATTATATAGTTATAACGCAGCACGCATAGAACACCTATGTAAATACGCTAATTATTACAGGTGTTGACTGTTCACTAAGGCCTTAAGGCCCCTCGTCGTCATCCTGGTCCGTACCGGATTTTCACTGTTGCGACGAATAAATGATTGAATAATTGATTATTTTATGTTGTGATTGTCAGTTTCCCATAAAAATGTCATTGAAATTGTAATTGAGCAAAATTTTTATGAAATTACAATTACAATTACATGAAAAAATGTAATGAATTACATTCAGGTCAATTACAAATTACAATTGACCCAACTCTGGTCTTAACAGTTTCTGGTCCTATTTTCCAAGTATCAGGTCTAATATACGAAATACCAATACTGTGATAACTTTACATCGCAGTTGCAATGGAGTCTCTGTCTTGGTCGTCCTTGTCTGGAGTCGTATGACTTCTGACTTGGGTCGAGTCATGCTGAATAACTCGACTCGCTACAAAAATTCGTAAGCTGCTCCTCGGTACCTTTCGATGGATACCAATTTTATCAAATTTCGCGCTCGGCAAGCCCATAAAAATCACGGTCAAATTGCCTTTAGCCAAATGGAAAGTGTGACGTAAACCAATCGCAGTGAGCCCGTCATTTGCTCCTGAACTACGCTCTCGTTTAATCAGGCAGTATTGTTGCGTCACAAATACCAAACTTGACCACATCAAAAAATTCGATGCTGATTTTGGGGGGTTCCACCATGAGATGAATAACATTATATTTTTGTAATCACTACAGTAACAGCTTTCCATTGATACCCATTTTATCAAAATTAATGCTCGGCAAGCCGGTCAGAAATTACCGTCAAATCGCCTTTAGCCAAATGGAAAGTGGGTCACAGTCCAATTCCACTGAGCCGTGAGATTTTCTTGTTTCTATGTCCTCACCATATATGACTGTTGTGTCTTTATTCACATAACAAAATAAGCCGCGAAACAGAAAACTCAGAGCACTTATAAGCAACGTAAAGGAACCAATTAGTAGATACGAGAAATGATCATTAGACGTGATTGCGCTAACGTAATACACCACATCTCCTCCCCAACTGATACTACATTTCCTCGATCAAACGTCTGGGTCGTCGTCGTATTCTTTGTGACGGTGGGCGCAAAGGCGGCACTGTATTTTCAGTGTTTTGGCGCACATGCGGCACTGAATGTTCAGTGTTTTGGCGCTCAGGTGCCAATAGTTCATTGTCAACGTCCGCTACATTATCGTTGCTTGGACTGATTACAGGTATAGGTATATTTTCTGTTTCCACTGGTGTTGGACTGGATGGAAGGCGAGGACTTGTGAGACGATGATCTTGTGTTGGTGTCATACTCGGTAATACGACTGGATCGACGATCTCTTCATCTTCCTGGTCGCAAAACCGTGACGCCGACAGATCTCGGATTTGGTCGATATGTCGCTTCCAGAGTAGGTCACCAACTTGAACGCGATACGTTGCAGGACCCAACTTCTCGATGACAACTCCTCTTGCCCAGACTGGGGGGCGCTGTCGATAGTCCTTGACCATAACCGGATCGCCTACTTCCTGCAGACGAGACTTGAGAAGCTCGGTCGGTTTGCAAGCTGGATGATCCTTCTGCAACGTGGACTCTAGCTGTGGGTGCACTAAATGCAACCGTGTCCGCAACTCCCGTCCGAACATCGCTCTAGCAGGAGATACCTTTGTTGTTGAATGCGGAGTCGTTCGNTAGTGCAGCAACATCGACTGTAGCTTCCTCNTGATATCCGTTCCTCTGTTCGTGTTCGCTTCCTTCTTNAAAAATTCCTTTAAAACACGAACAAATCGTTCCGCAGAACCGTTGGTTTTGGGACTAAAGNGAGCAGTTCTAANGTGCTTAACACCATTCTGAGTCAAAAACAACTCGAACTGTTTAGACGTGAAAGGTGGTCCGTTATCACTTACTAGCTCATCCGGCNNACCATGCGTTGAGAAAATCTTACCAAGTANGGATATCGTATTTTCAGCAGTAATNGAGCTCATCTGATGCACTTCCGGCCATTTCGTCCGAGCATCCACTAGTACCAGGAAGTACTTCCCCATACGAGGTCCGGCAAAATCCACGTGTACTCGCTGCCATGCACGAGTTGGCCAGACCCAAGGATTCAAAACTTCTGGCCTTCTGCTTTCACATTGTCTGCAGATAGCACAATCTCTAACCTTTTGTTCGACGTTACCGTCCAGATTGGGCCACCACACATGCATTCTGGCTTTTATCTTCATCCTTACGATCCCAGGATGGTGTTCGTGCAATAAATCAAGGATCTGTCGCTGATATCGCGCCGGGATAACTACTCGGATACCCCAAAGTAAGCAGTCCTGCTCGACTGTCAGTTCGTTCCTGCGAAAATAGAACGGTTGATATTCTGGGGATAAGCCGTCAGCGGGCCACCCGTTTATCACATAGTAATGTACACGAGATAAAAGAGGGTCTCGGNGCGTCGCAAGGCCNATCTTTTNCGCCGTTATTGGCAGATTGTNAACTTGTATTGCATTTATNTCGTTGGCTTCCTGCGTTGATGGATCCACATCGCCTGATGCAATCGAGGGACTTCTCGAAAGCCAATCCGCTGTAACATTCTGCTTACCCGGTTTGTAACGAATTTCGTAATTATAACACGCAAGTTTTATTGCCCAACGTTGCAACCTGGATACGGCTAGCACGGGTATACCAGTCTTTGGACCTAGAATCATCGTCAAGGGTTTGTGGTCCGTAAATAGGGTAAACTTCCTCGCGAACAAGTAGTGATGAAATCTCTGTAACCCGAATATTATGGCCAGAGCTTCTTTCTCGATGTGAGAATAGTTTTTCTCGGCTGGTGACAATGTACGAGAGGCGTACGCAATTGGGCGCTCACGTTNTCCATCGGGTTGCANGATTACGGCTCCTAAACCATCTGGGGACGCGTCTACTGACAGGGTAATCGGCTTATCAGGGTCATAGTGAGCCAATACCAAATCGGAGGTAAGNCAATTTTTCAAGGCNCCGAAGGCCTTTGCACAAGTATCATCCCACTTCCACTTCACGTCCTTTCTTAGCAAGTTCGTTAACGGTTGCAACAGACTGGATAGGTTCGGTATGAATTTTCTATGGACATTTACCATCCCGAGAAAAGACCGCAGTACACTCACGTTGTCTGGGCGGCAAGCAGAAGTCACTGATNGCAAATTTGAGTTGCTCGGTCGTANGCCATTCTTGTCAATTACATAGCCTAAATATTCCAGGGACTCTTCCAGGAAACAACACTTGGACTTTTTAGCTTTCAAACCATATTTATCCAAACGATTACATACAGTTGATAGCAGCTCAAGATTTTCCTTCTCCGAAGACCCGGTGATTAAGATGTCGTCCAGCAAACACGGTACATTCAGTCCTTGTAGCACCTGATCCATCAGTTGCTGAAAAATCGCCGGCGCTGATGCCACTCCAAACGGGAGTCGGGTGTATCTGAACAATCCAAGATGGGTGTTAATCACCACGTACTTACGCGAGTCGTCATCGAGCTCCACTTGCGTATACGCTTGTGATAAATCGATCTTGCTAAAATACGAACTTTTCCTTCCGTTAAGAAGCGCCAACAAGTCGTCGGGGGTCGGTAATGGATATTCGGGTATATCCAACTGCGGATTAATCGTAACTTTGAAGTCGCCACAAATACGAACTTCCCCGGANGCCTTTAGCACAGGCACAATTGGACTCGCCCAGTCGGAGTGCTCNACCTTTTCCAACACTCCANTATCCACTAACCTACGGATTTCTGTTTCCACTTTATCAAGTAAAGCGTATGGCACTTTACGCGCTTTGTAAAATTTCGGAACGGCGTTGGGTTTCATGTTGAGCCGTGCTTTAATGCCGACAACCTTCCCTAGTTGCGTTTCAAAGATGCTAGTATCCCTCAATAGCCTGCTTAGGNAATCTCTCGAATTCTCACTCNNACCGCTGTCCGAGACCATTCCGATAAATTTTGGCAAATTCATTTGTATTTGACGCATCCAGTTCCTACCGAACAACGGCGGAGCTTCCATATCCAAAACAATCAAAGGCAATTTACAATCATGTCCCTGATAGCTCACCATCACCACGGTTTTACCCAATACCGGCAGAATTTCGCCATTGTAGGCCTTCAATTTAATGTTGCATGGCTCCAGCATCGCAAGAGGAAATTTCTCCCACAGTAAATACTTCGAGATTACGGATACTGCAGCACCTGTATCGAATATCATAGAAATGATAACACCGTTAATGCCAATATCTACGCGAATCTCATCTTTCCCATCTACGAAGTTGATATTCATCAAGATACTCACACTGTCGTCTGCCGAGGACTCGGAACCGCAGTCGTCACCGTTACCAGCATCATCAGTTGATTGCTTTTCCGTCGATCCGCTCAAACAGTTAATCTTGCATGCGGTCTTACTCTTTCGCCTTGTACTTTTTCCGGGGCACATCTTCCTTATGTGTCCGACCCGTCTGCACGCATGACACAGCGCTGTGCGAAAGATACAATTGTCTTCTCCGTGGTTAGATTTCCCGCAGCGCTTGCATTCCTGGTATTCTCGAGTCACCCGCTGTTCCCTTCGTACCATCGCGGTGCTGTAACTACCAGTATCGAAAAGTTGTCTCCCAGCTGCTTCCATTGCGACAGCCTTTTTAACGGCATCTTCTAAGCTCAAATCATTCTCCAACAGTAAGCGCTCCTGGATAGGTCTCGATCGCAGGCCGCAGATGAGCCGATCTCGAATGGCCTGAGTTAAGAATGCCCCGAATTCGCAATGTTCCGACAATTTCTTCAGTGCCGCGACGAAGGCATTGACAGGTTCACCCTCGTCTTGGACCCGTAGATTAAATTTATACCGCTCTGCCACTAACAACGGCTTCGGCGTNAGATGATCNCCGAGCAATTTAACTATTTGTCGGTAACTCNTATCTTTCGGTTTTTCTGGTGTCGAGAGATTTCGAACNAGANTATATGCTTTCGCCCCACATACCGTNAGCAAGACAGCTTTCATTTTTCCNTCGTCGGCAATACCATTCGCTTCAAAGTAAAGCTCCAAGCGTTCGACATACTCGTCCCACTCNTCTTCACCCAAGTTGAACTCGGGCACTTTCCCGTATCCTCGGCTTCCGGCCGCAGGAGTGTCGTGGTTCATCCTCGTCGCCAATGTTGTGTCTTTATTCACATAACAAAATAAGCCGCGAAACAGAAAGCTCAGAGCACTTATAAGCAACGTAAAGGAACCAATTAGTAGATACGAGAAATGATCATTAGACGTGATTGCGCTAACGTAATACACCACAATGACAACATGTCCACACCATTACAGAACATCATGTTGCAAATAATATCGACTCCCACTTCCGTGGTTATGCCGGGCTCGACTGTTTCTAGCGGTTTTGGTCAATCGCAACGCAACGATGTGCCGTCTAGGATGCCATATCACACTTATAAATACTCGACTTAGATAACGAATTTACTACTCTAATCAGTTAGTGGTAATCTTGAAATTGACTACCGCGTTAGATGACATCATCAAGATATACAATTCGAATTCTAGTCGCCTATCTCGAAATAGAACACCGTCAAAATCTACATTGACCGATACCGGCTTTTGAGAAATATCTCTTTTGTGTTAGGCTTGAGGCGCGCATCGATACATAGGCCTACTCGAATTCGACAACGAAACTACTAGGTAGGGAGAGATTAACTTAATGGCACTGCCCTCCTGTTGTGGCAATTTCTGTTATAATAAACTTCGCAGCAGCTATGGCTGCTTATTTAGCAACAAAGGACAGCTTTAAGGGAACTGATGTGCTCATCCATAGCTGATTATCCACAACACAAGTGCTAATGAGACTTTATTAATGCACCAAGGCCAGCGAGTAAGCAAGAAATTTAAATAAAACCTGATTTGTACATTAAAAAGAGAAACACAATAGGTCATCAAACTCAACAGGTATTTATTTTCGAGTCACGAGTTCATAAAATATTGATGAAAAAGTCTTTTTATTACCAGGCAGCTATATAAACAAAAGTGGGTGTATTGTAAATATAATGGTCAGATGGCCTGCTTAATAAATCGCTTACTCGCTTCCAGCAAGGTAAGACTTCATTTTCAGAATAGTGGCGGTTCATGTAGTAATTGCAATCGAACCATTAATCCTCAGACAGTTTGCTTTTATCGACAAATGTTTGACCCAAATCTCTCCATCAATCATTCTTACCAGCCAAATGAATCATCATGTGCCTTTTCAAGTCACCCTTCTGGGTAAATTTCTTGCCACAAATATTGCATTCATAGTTTCTTATGCCAGCATGAGATTCCATATGGTGTGTAAGGGAACTGCCATAGGCAAGTTTCTTACCACAGAGTTCACAATTGCGGTTTTTGACGCCAGTATGTACAGCCATATGCACCTTCAAGTGTGATTTCAATTTATATTTACCATGACAAATGTCACACGTAAAATCTTTAACAGAGCTATGGATTTTCATATGAGTTTCTAGATGAACCTTTTGAGCAAATTCCTTCCCGCAAATCTCGCATGCATAGTTTTTGACATTTGCATGTACAATATCCATATGATGCTTAACGGATTTCTTGTGCATCAATTCCTTACCACAGATATCACACTTATAATATTTGGGCCTATCGGCAGCATGCACACGCATATGGTGCTTCAAGCCAGACTTCAGAGGAAACTTTTTCTCACAGATATCACATTTGTAATTTTCTTTGTCAGTAGGTCTATGTTGAAGCATGTGTGTCTTTAGACAGTATTTCCGAGAAAACTCCATCCCACAAACTTCGCACTGAAGATCTTTGATGCCGGAATGTACAATATCCATATGCCTCCGCAAGCTTGGCTTATGAGCATATTCGTTCCCGCAAACATCACATTTATGATGTATGGCGCGAACATGAGTTTTCATGTGAGTGACGACACCCTTGCGAGTAAATTTCTTTCCACAAATCTCACATCCATGATTTCGGATAGTAGCAGCAGCATGATTCGCTTCATGTTCCTTCAAGACCCGTTCTCGTTTAAAGCCTTTCCCACAAGTACCACATTTATGTGTTTTACGCCCCGTATGGCAAATCATGTGAATATCGCGGTTACCCTTTTGCGTGAAAGTCTTCCCACAAATTTCGCATTCATGATTTTTGACACCATAATGCATATTCATATGGTGCTTGATGGAGTGCGTCACTAATTCTTTGCCACATATCTCGCACATTTCGTTATAACTTCGAACAATAGTAAGTTACCAAATTATTGGTATTCAGTCTGTCGGTACTGGTGTTTCTAAAATATAGGATCAGAAACAGTGTAAAGCAGGGAAAATTACTGTATTATGAATGCGAAGCATTGAGTATCACCCAGTTTACAAGTCGAGTCAATATTCACTGGAGCCGAGTTTAATCCATTTTCCATATTTATGGAAAGAACTCAAGTCGAGTACCATAATTACAATCCTGCCATGACGGCAATGGAAACAAATCTTACATAAAACCATACATGCAGCAATTGCCAGTTGAGCTCCCCACAGGGCCACAATCCAAAAGCACACACCATATTAGAGATTAGCCTTACTTAGGTTTACCAGATTTTGATATCCGGAAGTGAGTAACCTTTTCAAAAAATCTGAAAGTTGGTGATTTTGGAAACGCTTTTTTACCCGTAGCAGTATTGCGTTGATTAAAAAAAGGTCATCGCTCAGGCTCTATTCCTGAATCACCCGCGATAATATGTGTGAACGAAAAGAAAAATATGTCATCACTTGGACAGAACTCTAATGTTCGCTGCATCGGGACCGAGTTTTTGCTCGTTTCTTGATTCTTTTTCTAGTAAAAGAGGACAAATTTCTAAAAATGAGGACATTTAAAGGCGTCCTCCGAGGACACTTTCAATCAGGGATGTCTTGAAATTAGATATGCCCAGGGTTGTAATGATTTCAGTCATCACTCGACTCGAGTCACGATTTTCGGATGATTCGACTCGAGTCATTTTCTCAAAATACAAAAATGACTCGACTCGAGTCTATCTGTGTGTTGACTTGACTTGGACTCGAGTCATTGCGCATGACTCGAAGCAAGTCATTGACTCGAGATTCAGATGGCCAAGACCGACATTTCATTGTAATTTCGAAGCCAACACACTATTGGGATTTCGGTTGTTGGTACTGGTGCTTGAAAATGCGACCAGAAACTGCTAAAAGTGATGAAAATTGATATATTACAAATTCGAACCATTCAATATCACCAAACATAGTTGAAAAAGTGGGTTTAGGAAGACTTTAATTGGAAACTGAGCAGTCAACACAATGACTTGGACTCGGACTCGAGTCATAATACGATGACTCGGACTCGACCCTCTGTTGGCTGACTTGGACTCGGACTTGACTCGGTGGGAATTGAAAATGACTCACTTGACTCGAGTCAAAAATATATAAGTGAGATTGACTTGTGACTCGGAGCCTTGTGACTTGGTTACAACCCTGGATATCCCTGCTTTCAACTTATAGTAAAAAGAGAACTCCTGGTGCTTCTTCGGTAGTGGTGAGCGGACTGTGATATTTTTCCGTCTAAGTTCAATCCTGAAAATTTCCAAGTCAGTCCTACTCCCTCCTGTTCCAAAAATATTTTCAAAATTTACAGTCCAACTTCATCCTGATCCAAAAATATTTTCAATATCTCAAGTCCCAATCTAGGCTATAACTGAAAAAAAATAGAAAACAGAGAATAATTAGGCTCTCTGAAATATACCCCGGTCTGTGACAAGATGTATAATTCCAATGTTTGCCTACACTCGAAACTACAGTGGGCCTACATGACTCAGCAACTTTCATTTCACATTTTAGCAACACTATTGTAAATAACAAGAGTAGCAAGATGGCTATATCAATACCATAATCATTACATCAGGAGCAATGAGCATGTACCATAAGTTAAATCAATATATAATCATTGTACACAATAATTATAAAGCTGCAACACTATGTTTGTAGAGCTTCTTGGAGGTACAGAACTTGAATATACAATTGAATAGTATATTAATATTGAAACGAACAGGAATATTTACGGCAGAAACTCGTCAGGGGTTATCGTCCGCAACTAGCAGAGAATTGGATAGAACATTATATATCAACAATCGTATCACAAAATATGACAGCCAAATATATGTCATCCATTATTTATTAGCATTGTCTTGGCAGGATTTTTCCGGATTCCGAATTGGACATTCACCAGTTGGATTTTTTCGGACTCTGGATTTTCAGTTGCAAGCCGGATCTGGATAGATTCGGATCCCGAAATTTTGGAATCCGACCATCTCTGGTAGACATTGAACAATGTTCACCACGATCACTAATATGTGCTTCTCATGAACACATCAACATTTATAAACGTCCAAATAATTTGTTTTTCGCTTTAGGATTAGGGGTATTGGGGTTGGGAAGAGGGTATTAGGGTTGGGGGAGAGGGATCTTAGATTTCAGGTGGGGTATGGGTAATTGGGTATAGAGGGTTGGGATAAGGTCATCCCAAGATTATGCTTGGGGGCAATGTTCCCTCTAAGCTGCGCACGTGCGCAGTGCTGACACGGTCTCTGCGCACAGAATATCTCAAGTTGCGCACAAAAAATCCGAAATGATGACCTTTTTTTTAGTCGTTATGCATTGTTGTCCAAGGGACTGCGCAGTGAGCTTGAGAGTGTGCGCAGACTCGTCAAAAATTAGAGGGAACGTTGCTTGGGGATGACATATATCAAGCTTGAGAGTATTGTGCCCTTCACCGGCTCACCATAAAAGAAACCCTAATTTTGGGATACCCTTATATCTTTGACCCTAACTCACCTTCAACCCCAATACCCCCTACAAAACTAATATATTCCACCTCCACCAACCCTAATATCCAATAACCTTAACGCCAAATCACCTATAACACAAAAATCCCCAGACCAACCCTAATGTCTCTCCAAGGCAAAAATAAATCTATTTTGACGTTCATAAATTGCAAAATGTTCATGAGAAACATTTATTGGTGATCACGGCAGTGTTGAGATCAAGTCACTACCTTCGAGTCACGAGTCATTGCACTTTTTGACTCGAGTCAAGTCAAGTGTCAAGTCACCATTCAAGTCAGAGTTGCCTTTTTGAAGTAGTGGGCATGATAACGTCATCACATTTAGCTAGCTGTCTGAAATACAGATTGAGGGGTCATTGATTTTGAACCGATGAATGAATATAGAGTTAAATATAGGCCTACACACGTAAGAAGGCGCTGTATCTGTCACATATACGTAGAACTGCTAAACCACAGTTTATAGGTATCAGCCAAAATCGAGAACAGATACGAAATGATAGAATACAATACGGTACATTACTAATTTACAAATCGATATGATACAATTCGAGCCTGCGCCAATGGTCGAGGACTATGTAAACTAGGCTATATTCGAATTCAATTTCAATAAAACAAGAAGTTTGGTTAAGGTACAGAGATTAATTACTTTACTTCAATTTTACTATACTGTACTAGTTTACGACAACATATACTGTAAGCCTCGATCACTTCGTTTGCGGCCAATTATTTGTAACGGAACAATGGAGGCTCAGTAAAATGCATGATCATTAAATGATTGGTCGCTCTCACGGTTACATGGTTACACTACAATCTCTATAGTTATACACCAGCATTTCGCGAACAATCCGAACATAGGCAAGATTCAGTGATATTGATCTATACCAGTGGTTCCAAACGTGGGCGATATCGGCCCCCAGGGGGCGATTTGGCGGTCTAGCGGGGCGGCAGGGGAGCGAAAATTCGGTGTTGACCTAGAAAAGGGGGCGATGGGTCGAATAAAAAGGTTGGGAACCACTGATCTAGACCGATTACTTGATGACTTGAAATTGACTCGTGAATTTTGCTCCGAGTCAAGAGTCAATCTATAATTCTGATACACCGAGTCAAGTCGAGTCACTTTAGCAAAGTGACTCGAGTCAAGTCAAGTCAAGTCAATCGAAAAAGGTGACTCGAGTCATCCCAACACTGGATCACGGTGAACATTGTTCGATATATGCCCTATTCTACTGCCCTTAACCGACGAGTATCGACTCAACGGGCAATCATCACTCTTTAGCATGCAAACTCGAGCATTGTCAGCTCTCCGGCACCAGAGATGCCACTGAGATATTTTGGAAAAACCCAGATTTGGACGTTGAATAAACCCAGAAAAACCCAGATCCTATATTTCACTCAAATTGCTATGATATAGCTGTAAAACAATGACTGAGAGTCATCAATGATAGTTATACGGACATAGAAGAAGTTTTAGCCCTTGATATTGGAATCCCAACTGTTCATTTTCATAGGCTACTATACATTTTGCTCAGTTAAATGAGAAAATCCATCGAAACATGATGTTTTACTCTCGACACATTGCTACGGGGCATTCGGTATGGGGGGACAATACGTAGATTATTATATATTCGTAACAATGCTAATCCCCCATCTATGATGCGGATGATTTTAGGGTAGTTCCAGTGACTGTGAGCTGACCAGATAGATTAAAAATAGCTTTCGATTCATTAAACCTGGGACAAGCACTTTTATCTGGAATGTTTAGTCGAAAAAGAAACTGCCAAATCATGGAATTAAGTGTACATTTGAATTCAACACACTCCTCTCCCTCTGAATAACTTGCCCGGGTGCGGGGTGCCCAAACTGTTTCTTTGGTGTCCCTGTTGAAAGTGAATATACTCTGATGTCAACATGGTAAATTAGTTAGATCAACATTTGGTCTTTCCATGTTCATTAATTGCATACTTTACAGCAGTTACATACTATTTCCTGACTGACACACTCGAATTTGTTGCAGCGCTAAAGCATTCAAGTCCTAAATCGTTTTGAATTGCAAGACAAATGCTCCAGAGTTGCCTTGTGAAAATGACTTTCTGCGACCTAGTAGTCAGTATTCAATGAAGCTCTCTCATCACGCCAAGACCTCTCATTCTAATAGTAAATGGGTCTCTTTAGACTCTGCCGTTTCAATCACAGTAGAATCCGTCGACATTATACGATCTTACTAAGCTAATAATAAATTTTGCGCCGTAAAATTGACCTGACAAATATGATGTTGAAAAAAACCCAGATTTCTAGCACAAAAACCCAGAAACCCAGGTGATGCTCGAAAAACCCAGATCTGGGTGGAAAAACCCAGGAGTGGCATCTCTGTCCGGCACTTCTTCGATGGCAGTCAGACATCGAAAAGTGTTCACCATGATCACCGATGAATGTTTTCCATGAACACGAAAAAAAAATTATAAACGTCAAAATATGTTTTTTTTTTGTGCCTTTCGAAAGACGAATGTTAGGGTTGGGGTGGGGGGTATTAGGGTGGGGG